>PVJL010004474.1:75303-128737 GCA_004026885.1 Lyroderma lyra | reverse complement strand
TATTGTTTCCCATCCTTTCACTCTGAGTCTGTGTTTGTCCTTATGGCTGAGGTGTGTTTCTTGGAGACAGCATATGGATGGGTTCTGTTTTTTAATCCAGTCTGCTACTCTGTGTCTTTTTATTGGTGAGTTCAGTCCATTGACATTTAGAGTGATGATCGATATGTGAGGATTTCCTGTAGCCATTACGTATTTGTTTTATTTTTGTTTCTTTCTTGTTGCCCCAACTTTGTTTCATTTTTCCTGATGTTTTGTTTCAGGTCGAGGAGCCTCCTTCGGTATTTCTTGGAGTGCTGTCCTTTTGCTGGCAAATTCCCTCAGCTTCTGTGTGTCTGAGAAGGTCTTTATTCCACCTCCATATTTGAAAGATAATTTTGCTGGATAATTTATTCTTGGCTGTAAGTTCCTCTCTTTTAAATTTTTGAATATTGGATTCCACTCCCTCCTGGCTTGCAGAGTTTCTGCTGAGAAATCTGATGCTAGCCTGATGGCTTTCCCTCTAAATGTTATAGTTCTTTTTTCCCTGGCTGCCTTGAGAATTGTCTCTTTGTCTTTTGTTTTGGACATCTTTAGTACCATGTGTCTTGGAGAAGATCTGTTAGGGTCCAGGTATCTAGGGGACCTGTTTTCTTCTTGAACTTGGGGTTCCAGATCTTTCCATAGAGTTGGAAAGTCCTTATCTACTATTTGTTTGAGTATGCTCTCTGTAGAATGCTCTACCCCTTCTTTTATTCCTATTACCCTGATGTTGTTTTGTCTCATGGAGTCAGAAAATTCTTGCAGAGTTCTTTCAATCCTTTTGGTTCTATATTCCCTCTCTTCCTCTTTCTTAGCTGTTTCCACGTTCTGATCTTCGATATCACTAATTCTTTCCTCCATCTGGTTGGCCCTGTTTCCTATGGCAGTTATTTCATTTCTCACTTCTTTTATTGTATTATTTATCTCTCGCATTTCCATCTCAATCTTCCTTATGTTTTGAATTTCTTCGTTAAATTGTTCCTTTTGTTTATGGAGTTCCTTTTTTATGTCATTCATGTCCTTTTTTATGTTGTTTATGTCAACCATGGTGCTCTGCCAGTATGTTTTCATTTCTCTCACAGCCTTTAGAATGGCTACTTTAAATTCTATGTCACTTAATTCGGAAACTTCTAGGTCTAAGAAGCTGTCTTGATAAATTTCCTGTTCTTTCTGAGGAGTTTTAGTTTTCAAGGAATTCATCCTATCTGCTGGGTTCTTCCTCTTTGAAATGAGGACATTATGTTCAGTAGTGCCCAGGAGCCCAGATTGGTACTTTTGTGTTGTCTTGCTGTAGGGCAGACACTAGGTGGTTCGGGGGGAGGCAAATATTGGGAGAGAGAGGGGTTGCTTATTTCTTATTTCTGGTCTCCTGCTACGTTTGGAGGTGGTGCGCATCTGTCATCGTCCCTCCACTTGCTGTAGTTAGTTAGTTGGTTGGGGAGATTGTAGGAAGGGGGAGAGGCCAACAAAAGGCACACCGGGGCAGCTCCACCTTCTGCCCTATGCTGGGGAAGCTGGTTGTTGCGGGCCCAGGCTGCTCCTGCTGGCTGGGGCGAATGCTATCAAATCCGCCTTTCTTCCTGGGCCTGCTTCCGTGGTCAAATGTTGGGGCAGATTCTGCGGGCTCGCACTGCTTTTAGGACCCAGGCACATGCCACCAGGCATGCACACAAGTCCGAAGCTGTGGGTCTGACCCCGCGGTAAGAAGGCCTGCCTCTGCAGCGGGCCCGGAATGGGAGCCGCAGCCCCGTGCAGGAGCCGCACACACTGTGCTGGCAACTGGCCCACCTCCACTGCGGGCCGGGCCAGAACGGGAGACACAACCCCGCGCAAGAGTTGTGCACACCGCGCCGGCAGCCGGTCCGCCTCCGCAGCAGGCTGGAATGGAGCCGCAGCCCCGTCTGTGTAGGGGCCGTGCATTGTCCGCGGAGCAGCCGGCTCGCCCCCGCAGTGGGCGGGGACCAGAAACCGCAGCCCTGTGCAGGAGTCGTGCGCACCTGCGCTGTGGTCCCAAGGAGTCTAGAGCCAAGATGTCGTCTCTGCAGTTCAGAGTCCTCGCTCAGCCCTGCTACCACTCAAGAGTTCCAGAGACTGGCTCCCAAGGTCTGTCCCCAACTTGCCGCTCCAAATTCCAGCTCCCCAGCCCAGCTCCCCAACGGACTCCCACTTATTCTGCCACTTTGCTAGGGCTTTTCCTCTTGTCGCCCCTTGGCTTTCCCCTCCCATATACTACAGTCAGCCGCAATCGGTTCCTGTTGCAATCCGTCTTTGCTCCCTCCCCTCTCTCCCGCTCACTCCTTTCTCTCCAACCTTTAGGTGTTTACTTGCGATGCATGGATGTCTCAGCTGCCGTTTTTTGTCACCAAAGGTCCTCTTTCTTGGCTCCTGGGTGGCCGTTTAATTGTGTTTTCTGGGAGAGGCTTTAGGGACCTCCTCTCCGTCGCCATCTTGTCCTCCTCCCTGCTTTCAGTTTTATATTCTGCATATGAGTGAAGTCATACAGTTCCTTGTTTTTTCTGTCTGCCTTATTTCACTAAGCATGATGATCTCCAGGTCCATCCATTTTGTTGCAAATGGCAATATTTCATCTTTTCTTATAGCTGAATAATATTCCATTGTGTGTATGTACCACAGCTTCTTTATCCAGTCATCTGTCACAGGGCATTTTTGTTGTTTCCATGTTTTGGCCACTGTGAACAGCGCTGCAATGAACTTTGGGGTACATGAGTCTTTGCAAACAAATGTTTTTGAGTCTTTTGGGTAGATCCCCAGAAGGGGGATTGCTGGGTCAAATGGTAGCTCCATTCCCAATTTTCTGAGGAACCTGCACACTGCCTTTCACAGTGGTTGTATCAATTTGCATTCCCACCAGCAGTGTGTGAGAGTTCCTTTTTCTCCACATCCTCTCCAGCACCAGTTATCCCTTGTCTTGCTGATAATAGCCACTCTGACAGGTGTGAGGTGATATCTCATTGTGGTTTTGATTTGCATTTCCCTGATAGCTAATGAGGATGAGCATTTTTTCATATGTCTGCTGGCCATTTGTATTTCTTCGTGGGAGAAGTGTCTGTTTAGTTCTTCTGCCCAACTTTTAATTGAGTTGTTTGTTTTTTTGTTGTTAAGTCTTATTAGTTCTTTACATATTTTAGATATTAGACCCTTATCTGATGCGTTCTTTGCAAATATTTTCTCCCATTCAGTTGGCTGTCTCTTTGCCTTGTTGATGGTTTTTTTTGTTGTTGTTTTTTTTTGTTTTTGTTTTTGCTGTATGATAGCTTTTTAGTTTGTTATAGTCCCATTCATTTATTTTTGCTTTTACTTCCCTTGCCTTTGAGGACAGGTTCATGAAGTCTTCCTTGAGTCCTAGGTCTATAAGTTTAGTACCAATGTCTTCTTCTATACATTTTATTGTTGCAGGTCTTATATGAATGTCTTTAATCCATTTTGAGTTAATTTTTGTATATGGAGAGAGTTCACAGCTCAGGTTCATTCTGTTGCATATGTTTTTCCAGTTTTCCCAGCACCACCTACTAAAGAGGCTGTCTTTTCCCCATTGTATGTTTTTTGCTCCTTTATCGAAAATTATTTGTCCATAAATTTGTGAGTTTATTTTTGGATTTTCAGTTCTATTCCATTGGTCTCTATTTCTGTTCTTCAGCCAGTACCAAGCTGTTTTGACTATTGATTCTTTGTAATATAAATAGAAGTCAGGAAGTGTAATGCCACCAGCCTTATTCTTTTTATGTAGTATTGCTTTGGCAATTCGAGGTCTTTTATAGTTCCATATAAATCTAATAATTCTTTTATCTATTTTACGAAAGTATGATTGTGGGATTTTGATGGGTATTGCATTAAATCTGTAGATTGGTTTGGGCAGAATGGTCATTTTAACAATGTTAAGTCTGCCTATCCATGAACAGGGGATCACCTCACACTTGTCAGAGTGGCTATTATATTTTTCCACCTCTTAAATTAACTGCCTTCTAACCAAGGCTACTCTTTCCATAATTTCATAGGTGCAATTTGTTCATTATCTTTAATTTTTTATTTAATAGATACTATTCAAATACAAACTTTTTCAAGTCTGCTTTTACTACAGAGCCATTATTACCCTCCCTTTAAAAAAACTGGCATCTTCTTCCCAAAGGAAAGGATTTGGCACTGTGAGAATTTAATCTGAATGTAGAAGCAAAATGTTTCCGAGTACGAGGTAAATAGAAAGGCTTTATGCAGAGTGTAACAGTACTGCATTACCAATGTGGAGTGCGATGTTCACCCAGTGTTTTCCCTTTCCAGTGACTTCTTCTCATATCCATGTCCAGAAAGGTGAGAGCACGCCATTAACTCTATGATTAGACTATATGATTGGTAATCCTACCCTCCAATTTGATGTATACAATATGAGATAAAACACAAATAATATTTTGTGGTGATTCTTAGAGCATTCAGTTCAAAAATATAATTTTTTGAAGTCCTCCAGGTCCGAGTTTGATTAGACCAGATTGATAGAAAACATAATACAGGTCCAGTGCTTTGATGACAGTAAGAAATAAAGACTCTTGTGAAGTAGGTGAAGACAGTTAAGAGCAGGCACAGGTGTCTCCTTATCAGAATATTCTGAACTCAAATGCCTCGGGGCGAGGCTGCTAACACTGACATACGCAGTAGTAGGCAATACACTATTATAGGGCAATAGCGAATGGTGGCCATTTGTACATGAAAGAGTGTACACACTGCCAAAAAGTATTGAAATTACATTTTTAAAAACTGTATTATCTATATAAAGCACTTCTACAAGCCTGATTGTGTAGTCAAGGAGCCATGAGAACTCACCATGGTGGTTTAATAATAAATAAAATGTATTCAGCCCTTAGAATGTCCTAATGATAACACTTTGCAGGAATTAATTTAGTTAATCCTCACACTAATCTGCTATATACAAACTTTTGTTACATTAAGAACAATGAGACTGAGAGAGCATTAAAATAACTGGCCCTAGGTCATATCAGATAGTATGTAATGAAGCTGGACTACAACCTCAGGAGTTCTGGCTCGATCTAAGCTCTCTACCATATTGTCTCTCCAGATCCTCAAAGATAGAGAATTATTAGACTAATTAAAGTTCTATAAACAAAACTAATACTATCTACCAGATTATCTCAAAACTTACATGCATTTGCCATCTGATAAAAATTATATACGTATAACATTAAAATAACATATCACATTAGTATATTAATTATGAGCACATACACACACAATTACACCATTTAACATAGATTGAAATTTACATGAGACAGTTCTGTTTGGCCTCTATTTGAAATCAATTTAGATATTGAGAACACAAACATAACCCAAAAAGTACACAAAATTTAAAAAAGAAACTCTCACCTCAATAGACAATAACGTTTCCACAAGTTTTTCTCATGCTGTAGACTCCGTGAGTATTGCTGAAAATATCAGTGTGTTTGAATGAAAATCTTCACATAAAATGTTAAGTTTTATATAACTTAAAAAACAGTGAAAAATAGGGCACATCAATAAAAAGTTATCTGAATATAGATATAGATATACAACATAAAGAGCAATGGAATCAGCATGAATTTTATTTAATTAAAGCTAATTTTTTCATTCTTCATCAAGTGAAAGATTTTTTCCTAAGGCAAGAAAATTGAATGGAAATAGCTTTATTAAAAATTGTTCTTCAGCGCTGCGGCCTGGGTTCGATTCCCAGTCAGGGAGCTACCCACATGCCAAAAAGAAAAAAAAAAAAAAATTGTTCTTCCTCTATTTTTTACATATTACTAACTTATAACACTAAAAATATTTTGACTAGATGAATGGTTTTCATACTGTATCTTGCTATCTATGCATATTGTTATTGCAAATAATTTTATTACTATCGAAATATATTAGATTCAGACCATTTTAGTTACTTTATAAAATCCCATGTGTCCACTTACTTTTTTTAGCATCTTCTTCATTTTGTGCTGTATGGCCTTTTCCAGTATATATTTGCGGCCTAGAGAGCTAATCCTATCAGCATGCTAATTATTATTCAACAGTGTCAGCTTAAAGGAGCAGTAAGAATGGGAGCCGTGTGTGAGCAAGGCAGGAGTCAATAAGCAATTAGGTTCTGATCTATGAATCTGTTCCTGTTCCACTTGTTTATTTTCTTCTTCGGATTTCACCTATAAGCAAAGTCAACTTGGATCTGTCTTCCTCTGTTTGACACTCTGCTCAGTGCAGTACCCTTCATGTCTTTTGACTGGAGCTTAATCCGTTTAAATTGAAGGTAATTGTTGATGGGTACCTATTGCCATTTTGTTGATAACAATTTTGCTTCCCCGCTCCCTACCCCCACTATCTTAAAGCAGTCCGTCTAACATTCCTTGTAGTAATAGTTTGGTGGTAATGAACTCCTTAGCTTTTTCTTGTCTGAGAAGCTCTTTATTTGTCCTTCAATTTTGAACGATAGCCTTGATGGGTAACGTAATCATTTGGTTTGTTATCAGATGGAAGGAAGGTTGGAGGAGGGGGTGAAATAAGGGAAAGAGATTGGGAAGTTCGATTTGGTGGTTACAAAGTAATAGTTAAGATATAGGGTATTAACATGGGAATACAGTCAATAATGTTGCAATAATTATGGGTGGCGTCAGATGGGTACTAGGTTTGGGGTGATGTGAGGAGGGTGGGAGGCGGGGTGAAAAAGGGAAAGAAATTAAGAGGTACAAATTCATAGTCACAAAATAGTCACAGGGATGTAAAATGCAGCATAGGACATAGAGTCAGTAACACTGTAATAACTATATATGGTGTCAGATGGGAAACAGATCTCTTGGGATAAGGATTTTGTAAGTTATGTAAATATCTCATCACTATGCTCTACACCTGAAACCAATATAATATTGTGTCAAATGTAATTGAAAAATAAAAATAAGTGAGAAAAAATAAAGAAATTAGGTTCTAAGAAGAATTCCAGGTAATGATGTAAAGAGATACAATATGTTTTATGAACAAAAATCAGTTCTCCTAAGTAAATGACAATGTGTTGGAATGGTCACAATTATATGTGAAATCTTCATATCATGAATTTCATTGCAGAGGAGTGAGTTAACCCTAAGTTATAGAGAAAATTCTAACACAATAGACAATATAAAATTTGTCTTTAGACATAAACTCAAAGAAAATTCTAAATTCTAAATTATGTCATTGTTTTCCCTGCTTTCAATTTCACCAACCTAAATTATACTTCACATTTATTTTATTTTTGATCATAGTACAAATATGACTAATTGCCTGTGCATTAAATAGTTAATTAAACCATACTTATAATTTATTAACATTTATTTTCCTTTTGATGCATAATCATTAATAAATATCTTGTGAAACTGTACCCATGTATATACTTTAGATATTTTTAAATACTATTATCTATTTGATTTTTATTGAAACTTCATATGAAATAGAGGCTTTCCTTTTTAAAAGAATCACTTTTAGAGCAATTACCCTTAAAATATTGTTTTAAGGTTTTAATTTAATATATGGTCATGCAGGGAATTCTTAAATTTTTTTGTAATTTTCAGTAATTATGAAGTCAATGATACTTACCAGTTTATAAATATATTTATATGGAAACATTATTAATGCAAACATATTTATAATAAAACATTTATTGACAATTTAGGTCACTATTCATTTAGAACTTCTCACTTCTATGTAAATATACCATATTACAAGGTGAAGGAAATATGTCATTCTTTTTGTTTAAATGTGCTACTGTCATTAATTTACATGGAAACTAGGTTAAATGCCATTTGGTTTACTGTCAAATGTTTGATATTTATGATTTATTTTATTTCATCAATGCAAAACTAGTATTAACCTTTTACACTAGATTCTAAGATTAGAATGACAGGTTAGCCTAGATTACCATAATATTTAGAGTATTTAACTTGAAATTTATAAGCCTTTAAGCTGTAAGCATAGTTTACTGAGTTTATTGGTAATTTACTGTCTTCTTTATTCTTCCTTAATATGTTAAAATAACCTTAGGCATTTACAAAAAATTTATCCTATTATACACAAAGACTGAGTTTTGTCATATGGTTGAGGTATAGAAAAAAAATTTGGAAATCTCAGTTATTTGCCCTTCAAATCTTGAAATGCCATCTGTGCCTTCCTAAATAGAAAAAATATGTATATTTTTTTCAAAACTGTTTTATTGCCATGCTTTTAAATTGGACTCAGAATGTCTGTGTGAACTGTAAGAAAACTAAATATTTAAACCACTAAAAACTAAACTTTTCCTGTCTGAAATTTAAAAACATTTTCTGAATCATGCATAAATTTAGCATTGGCATTAAAAGGTATCATGCAAACTACTTTTAATCATATTCTCTTAATATGATAAAACTAGGTGATAGAAAGAGAACTGACTCTGGGTGATGAACGCGTAATACAACACATAGATTATATATTGTAGAATTGTACACCTGGGACCTATGTAATTTTTACTAATCAATGTCATCCAGTAAATTTAACAATTAAAAAAAGGGTTCGATTGTGACTTACAGGTTAGGTTTTATAATCACTTAATATTTCACTTGTCTTAAGAAACATACACAGAAAGGAAACAAATGAATAAAAATGTGAATTTTAAAACTATGCAAAAACTAATTTTTTTGTTGCAGAAACAAGCAAAAAACAAACAAAAATTACTTCAGAAACATTAATATTTAAACAACTTTTTTCCTTCCTTCATTTTACCTCTAAAATAATTCTCTTGACTTTGTCTTGCCATTTATTTTACTTTTTGATGTCTGCATTTTTATTTTATCCTGAATTTCAGAAATATGTAATCTGTGTAAGTATAATTCCAAATGCATTTCTATATTTAATTTATTTAACTATATTTATTAAATTAAATTATATTTAATTAATTCTTTAATTCAATTCTATTCTCAAGGCATTAAGAGCTTATTTAGTCTCTGCTTGGCATGTACATAATATATAATTTATAGTCTTTTTAAAAGTTTTCAAAGTTATTTATCTTAATTTGCATTGGATGCCCTTAAAGATAACATAATCTGGCTCAGAAGTTAGTTTATACTACACTCATGAGTTAATTCATTATTTCATTCAAAATTTTTATTGATCACCTATTATCTGTTAGACACTGTGCTAGGTAGAGGAAAGAAGAGGTAAACGAGACTGATGCGATTCCTTCATTCATGGAGATTAAAGTCTAATTTTTTATGCATATTGAAAAATTAGGACTGATTTAGGATATAATCTGAGATATTTTGCAGAGATAAAATTATATGCACCATGAAGGGCCCATAAAAGAGAGAGATCAGGTTGTGGTTGATTTGTTGAAGACAATTCAAGGGGAGATGGGACTTGTTAGAGTATCATAGATAGGCAGTGCTTCTAGTTTGAGATGCTGCTGCAGACACTTTTTTAAAATTAGTTTCAGGCGTACAGAACAACATAGTGATCAGATCTTTACATAACCCACAAAGTGATAACCCCAACAAGTCTTACTACCCACACAATACAGTGCACAGTTTTTAGAACATTATTGACTATATTCTCCATGCTGCATGACTCGCCCCTGTGACTTTTTTTAATTGAAGTTGACATTCACTATTATGTTATTTTAGTTTCAGGTGCACAAAGGAGTCACTAGATATTTATATAATTTACAATGTGGTCCCCCCAATAAGTCTCCTACTCATTTGACACTATACATAGTTTTACAATACTATTGATTGTATTCCTTATACTATACTTTACATCCCTGTGGCTTTTCTGTAACTATCAATTTGTACTTTTTAATCCCTTCACCTTTCTGACCCATCCTCCCAAGCCTCCTCCCATCTAGCAACCATCAGTTTCTTCTCTATATCTATGAATTTGTATCTGTTTTGTTAGTGTGTTTATTCTGTTCTTTGAATTTCACATATAAGTGAGATCATATGGCATTTGTCTTTCTCGGTCTGTCTTATTTTTCTTAGCATAATACCCTCTAGGTCCATCCACATTGTTATAAGTGGTAAGATTTCATTCTTTTTTATGGCAGAGTAATAATATGCCATTGCATATATATTCCACAATTTCTTTATACAATCATCTGTTTATGGACATTTTGGTTTTTCATATCTTGTATGGTGTATAGCACTGCAGTAAACTTAGGGGTGCATATATCTTTTCGAATTAGTGTTTTGGATTTCTTGGGATAAATACCCAGGAGTGGAATTACTGGGTTGCAACATAGTTCTATTTTTAATTTTTTGAGAAACCTCCATACTGTTTTCCACACTGTCTGCACCAATTTGCAATCCCACCAACAGTGCAAAAGGGTTCCCTTTTCTCTGCATCCTCAACACACTTGCTGTTTCTTGTTTTATTGATGATGGCCATTCTGACAGGTGTGAGGTGATATCTCATGTGGTTTTAATTTGCAGTTCACGGATGACTAGTGACTGTGCACATCTTTTCATATGTCTTTTGTCCATCTGCATGTCCCTTTTGGAGAAATGTCTCTTCAGGTCCTCTATCCAATTTTTAATTGGATTGTTTGTATTTGTTGTTCAGTTATATGAGTTTTTAATAGATTTTGAGATTAGTCCCTTATCAGATGTATCATTAGCAAATATCTTCTTTCATTTAATAGGGTGTCTTTTCATTTTGTTGATGTCATCCTTTACTGTGCAAAGGATATTTTTTGTTTGTTTCCCTTGCCTGAGGAGATGTATCAGTAAAAATATTACAAGGAGTAATGTCTGAGAGTTTACTTCCTATATTTTCATCTAGGAGTTTTATAGTTTTGGGTCTTACATTTAAGTCTTTAATCCATTTGAATGTATTCTTGTGTATGGTGTGAGAAGGTGGTCCAGTTTAACTTTTTTGCATGTATCTGTCCAGTTTAATATTTTTTGCATGCATAAGGTCAGACAATTAATTTCATGAACTCATCTTAGAAAAGGTGCTACATACCTCATTGCTTAATATCACTATGGTCACCTTTGAAGTATTCTCCTTGGGAAGCTATGCACCAATGCCAGAGCCTGGACCACCCTTCAAAGCAATTTCAGAACTCTTTTTCTGGAATAGCCATCAGAGCCGTCATCGTACCAAAAATCTGACAGTTAAGTTCACAAACTTGCATCTTTGTGCTTATGTTGGCAGAACTGTGCAAACAACTTGGTAAGGTGTCATAACCTTGGCACTTGTTTGTACAGTGCTGCCAACATAAGCCCATGGTGGCAAGTTTATGAATTTAATTGTCAGATTTGTGGTACAATGACAGGTCTGATGGCCATTCCAGAAACAAAGTTCCAAAATTGAAGGGTAAACTAGGCACTGGCATCAGTACATAGATAGCTTCTTAAGAAGAGTACTTTGAAGGTGACTGTAGTGATATTCAACAATGAGGTATTTAGCACTTTTTCTGGGTTCTCCATTCTGTTCCATGGAGTATGTGTCTGTTTTATTGCCAGTACCATGCTGTTTTGATAACTGTGGGCTTGTATTATAATTTGATATCAGGTAGCATGGTAACTTTAGCTTTGTTCTTTTTTCTCATGATTATTTATGGCTCCATATAAATTTTAGGAGTATTTGTTCTTGTTGTATGCATAATGCCATTGGTATTTTGATAGAGATTGCATCAATTCTATAGATTTCTTTAGGTAGTATAGACATTTTAACTATATTAGTTCTTCACCTTTCTGACCCATCCTCCCAAGGAGAGTCAGAGCATGGCATATGTTTACATTGATTTGTGTCATCTTTAATTTTTCTCTCTTCAATCCCATAATTTTCTGAATACAGGTCATTTACTCCTTGGTTAAATTTATTACTAAGTATTTTATTTTTTTATTGTAAATAGGATTGTTTTTTTAAATCTCTCTTTCTGATAGTTCATTATTGATATATAAAAATTCAATCAATTCTAGATATTATTTTTGTATCCTGCTACTTTACTAAATTCTTTTATCAGTTCTAGTCGTGTGTGTGTGTGTGTGTGTGTGTGTGTGTGTGTGTGTGTAATCTTTGGGGTTCTCTCTGTGTAGTATCATATCATCTGCAAATAATAACAGTTTTACTTCTTCCTTTCCTATTGGGACAACACCTTTCATTTCTTTTTCATGTCTGATTGCCTTGGTTTGGACTTCTAGTACTATGTTAAATAAAAGTGGTGAAAGTGGCCATCCTTGTCTTGTTCCTGATTTTTAAGGAGATGCTTTTAGGTTTTTCTCCATTGACTACATTAGCTGTAGGTTTGTCATATATGGACTTTATTATGTTGTGATATAAATCACTTATTCTCACTTTGCTGAGATGTTTTATGATAAATGGATGCAGGATATTGTCAAATGCTTTTGTACATCTATTGATATGACCATATGACTTTTATTTTTCATTTTGTTTACGTGATGTATCATGTTAATTGATTTGCAGGTTTTGAATCAGTCTTGCATACTTGATCATGGTGTGTGATGTTTTTAATGTATTGCTGAATTTGGTTTGCTAATATTTTGTTGAGGATTTTTACATCTATGTTTATTAGGGATATTGGCCTATAGTTTTCTTTTTTGTAATGTCTTTGGTTTTGGAATCAGGGTAATAGTGGCTTCATAAAATGTGGTTACAAGGCTTCCTTCCTCTTAAATTTTGTGGACTAGTTTGAGAAGAATATATATATATATATATATATATATATATATATATATATACACATACACACACATACATACATATATATATATACATATATAAAATGTTTGGTAAAATTTATCTGTGAAAGTATCTGATCTAGGACTTTTTGTTTGTTGAGACCTTGTTGATTACTGATTCCATTTTGTGGGTAGTTCTCAGTCTATTCAGATTTTCTGTTTCTTCTTGATTTATCCTTGAAAGATGGTATGCTTCTAGAAATTTATCCATTTCTTTCATATTGTTGAATTCATTAGTATATAGTTGCTTATAATATTTTCTTAAAATTTTTTACATTTCCTTGTTGATTGTTACTTCTCTTTCATTTCTGATTTTATTTATTTGGGTCTCACTTTTTTTCCTTAATGAGTCTGGTTAAAGATTTGTTAATTTTGTTTATCTTTTCTAAAAACAGCTCTTAGTTTAACATTTATTATTTTGTTTGTTTGTTTGTTTGTTTTGGGGAGGTTAGCCTCCTTTTCATCTATTTTCACTCTGATCATAACTGTTTCTTTCCTTGCACCTACTTTGGGCTTTGTTGGTTTTTTCTAGTTCTCTTCTGGTACTCTTATGATGTGAATGTTGTTAAACTTGATATTGTCCCACAGGTCCCTTAAGCTATCTATGTTTTTGTTGTTGTTGTGATGGTGGTGGTGGTGTTTGTTCCAATTGTGTGTTTTCTGCTACTTTGTCTCCTAAATTACTTCAATTCCCAGCTTCATCTAATGTGTTATTGATTCCTTCTAGTATAATCATCATTTCAGTTGTTGTACTCTTTATTTATGACTGGCTTTTGTACAGTTTTTATGTTCTTTATGCTTACTACCTCTTGGTTGAAGTTCTCACTAAGTTTCTTAAGCATTCTTTTAACTAGTTATGAAACTCTCTCTGGTCGGTTGGTGTTCTTTATTTTATTAGTTCCTTTTCTGGAGTTTTCTCCTGTTTTCTTTTATTTGTTTGCTTGTTTTGTTTTGTTTTGTTTTTATTCTTGAGGTTGATTGTTCTATAATTTAGTTGTGACCCTGGAAGACAGCACGCAGTATTTACCTATGCCACCATTTTGGGAAAATTCCATTGCTACAGACATTTTAACAACTTCCCTCCTTTACAGACCATTGAAAGCAACCAAAGAATCACAACCCCAAACTATAAATTGTGAAGAGTATCTATTATATTGGACAAAGATGAGAGAGAATTAAAAGACTCAACAAGTATCCATCTCCTTGTTCATATGGCAAACTGACAGTTAAATATCACAATTCTAGCATAAGCTCAAACTATCCTTTTAATAGTGGAATAAGATATAGAGCCTGAAGCAAGCTTTGGGAGACTCAGAAGAGTCTCAGTCTAGTGTAAAATATTAGGAAAATGGAACCAAGGAAACAGTAGTCTTAATCTAGGGAACTCATCATTTCAGGAGAGTCTTGGAAAGCCATCCTGACTTCCAGAATGCCAAAAGCTAAATGGAGATTTGACCAGAATAGAGGACACAAAGGATTTAGTGAGGGAGGTCCTAAGATGGCCAGTCTAAACTGAAATTTGAAGGTGAGCCCACCTCACTTCTATTATGGCCTCAAGGTTCAGCATCAGCTGTTCCAGGTAGAATTGCCTCCGTTCTATAACCAGAGAGCTGCCAGCACACAAAGTAGAAGAATACAAGCAAGATGTGATGATGAAATTCTATCACAAGAGTAATTTTCCCCCAAAATAAAGAAACCCCTCAAAGCATGCACCATAGAAAATACAAATACTGTGACCTCTCCTGTGATTACAAAAATGTGAAAACTAGACTCAAAAGAAAATAGAAAAACTGAAGAGATAGCAAAAAGAGGAAAAATAAGCTGGCAGAACTCAGAGGATAAAATGGGAGAAAAAAATAGAACCATTACTAGAGAGATAAGCAACTTTGAAAGCAACAAAATATAAAATAAACAAGAGTGAAAACAGATTTAGAAGCATAGAGCACAGCCTTAGGAAATCACACAAAATGAAATAAAAAAAACAAAAATAGAAAAGCAATTAGAGAAACGATTGAGTTGGAGACAGAGGAGTCAACATAATGATAAGCTGTGATTCTGAAGAAAATGGAAAAATATGGAACAGAAATAAAATATTCATAATTACTCCAATTATCTTCCAAGCATTAATATTAAAGCTAGATCATTTCCTGTGTGTAATGACTCAGGAAGTATGGCAAACATGACCCCTTCTTGAAAAAGAACTCCTTTATAAAATGTCATTAAAAAAATTTAAAACTCAGAATTGAGGAATCATAAGACTATTTAAATATAGAACCAAAGTTACCAATTCTGAGAATTACAGTTATAGAATAGAATACAACTATTATAAATTTTTAAAATGTAAAATATAAATATATTAACAAATTTGGGGAGAAAGAAAGAACTGTGTGTACTTCCTGCCCTTCAGGGTGGGCAATATACGGGTAGTACTTACTGTTGAAACATAATTAATGACCTTTTCTGTAACATTTTAACATTTTCACTTTGAATAAGAATTTGTGAACTTTATAATTAGAAGCAGAATTCTACATGAAGTTTAGTGATTTATTTTGAGAAATCTGACTTTAAAAAGATGTGACAGCATTCCATTAAGTTTCCAAAATCATTCAGTAATTATCATGGATATTAGACAAGTATATTTAAGACATGATTTTTAGAATAATCCTTAATATAATAAAGTCTCATTTCTTTGAAAATTCATTGAAAGATTAAAGAACTTTTTAAATTTTTAAGTAAGATAAGCAGCCATGGACAAAAAAGTGTTAAGAATATTAAAAATGGGATTAAGAGTACAGAGACAGAAGAAAGGACTATGACAAAACATTAAAGGGAACTATACAAGTACGACCTACAGTAGAATTTTTTTCATATGTGTTACATAACATGAAGTCAGCTTGGACTCCTGGTGAGCCTGTGAATGAGTGACAGCCACGTCCTGTCCTCAGCAGCCCAGCTCAGCTCCTGCCGATTCGTGCCTGTGGCTTCCTTCGTGGCGTCAGTCCATCTCATACATGGTCTTCCTTTTTTCTTACTGCCTTCCATTTTCTCCAGCATTACTGTCTTTTCCAAACAATGCTGCCTTCTCATAATGTGCTTGAAGGAGGACATCTTCATTTTTATTATTTTTGCCTCCAGCATGTTTGCTCCGGGACCTATATGTTCATCTTTCTGGCAGTTCAGAGTGTCTGTAGAGCTCTCCTACAATATCATATTTCAAATGAATCAGTATTTTTCCCGGTCCACCATCTTCGTTGTCCAATTTTCTCATCTGTACATAGTAATTGGAAAGACAAGGGTGTGGATGGTCTTATCCTTGGTCTCTAAAAACACATTTTTGCTCTTGGTGATCTTTCCTAATTCTTCCACTGTTGCTCTTCCAAATCTCAGTCTTCTCTTGATTTCTTGGCTGCAGTCTCCGTTTGATTTGGCGACCGAACCACGGTAGGCATAATCTTTAACAATTTCAATGTCTTCATTGTCTATGTTAAAGTGTGTATTTCTTCTGTAGTCATCATTTTTGTCTTCTTCATCTTCAAATGCAGTCCTGCTTTGCACTTTTTCTTTCATTTTTATCTTAAGTCCTTTACTCTTCCTTCTTCTGAGTCTAGCCCAGTTTTTCATTTAGCCCAGAGTTTTCGATGACTAAATAAGAATTGTAACAACTTTAGCACCTGGAATTCTGCAGAACAACCACATGCTTCTTAGAAGCCCACAAGAGTCTGTGAGCAACATGCAATTAGAGCCTTTTGTAACTAATCACACAAGTGACATTTTATCAGTTTTGCTCTATTCTATTTATTAAAAAGCAAGTCACGAAGTCTAGCTCACACTCAAGGGTGATGGATTACAAAAGGATGTATGTAGCAGGAAGTTAGGGATCCTTGGGGGTCACCTTAGAAGTCTGCCTAGCACAGAAGATATACTCAAATCTTAACGAAATTGGTATCAGTCTGGAAAACTTGTTTTTTTTTTAACCTGTTTCATTCACTCAGAAATATACTGTGGATATTTTCCAATGCAATTGAATTATTTAAAAATGTTTAAAAGCCTGTATAACATTTCATCATATGGATGTGCAGTAATATAGTCAGCCCCCATTCTTAGTGCTTATGAACATAACCTAGAGCTGAGTTGACTGGGCTGGAATCTTGCTTCCCTCACTTAGTATCTTTGAGGCTTTGGGCATTTAACTTTGTTATAACTTAACTTCTTTATCAGTAAAATGGAGAGAATAATAATACCTACCTCATACAGTTGAGAACAGTGCCTGATATACAATAAGCACTCAATAAATGTTATTATCTTCATTATCACTATTATGAGCTATTAAAATGCTTGCTGCCACCATCCTTGGACACACAATTTTATTCACCTCTCTATCTGCTTGTGATAAATTCCTAAAAGTGAAATTCCTAAGTCAAAGGATATATGTACTTTTAATAACATTGTCAAGTTACTTTTTAACAAGGTTATGTTAATTTATCTTCTCAGCAGAGCATGACAGTTAGTGTCTATTTCCTCGGACTCTCACCAGTTCTGGACTATTTCATCTTAATAACTGATGAGAACTTGAAAGCAACAAATGCTATTGCATTTTCATTTTAATTCATATATTCTTATTATTAAAGTTGAACTTTTTTCAAAAAATTAAGGTATAATTGACATACATCATATTAGTTTCAGGTGTACAACATAATGATTTGATATTTGTACATATTGAGAAATTGCTCACCATAATAAGTCTAGTTAACATCCATCACCGTACAGAGTTACAGAATGTTTTTCTTACGATGAGAACTAAGATTGATTCTCTTAGCAACCTTCAAATATGCAGTACAGTATTATTAATTATAGGTGCTGTACTGCACATTATATCCCCATGACTTATTTATTTTATTTTATTTTATTTTATTTTGATCTTGAGACTTATTTATTTTATAACTGGAAGTTTGTACCCTTTGACTCTCTTCACCTATTTAACCCCCCCTTCTATGTCCCCTGCCTCTGCCAACTACCAATCTGTTCTCTGTACCTATGAGCTTGGGTGTTTATTGTTTGTTTATTTGTTTGTTTGTTTGTGTTGGGGTTCTTTGTAGATTCCACATACATGTGAGATCCATAGGGTGTTTGTCTTTATTTGTTTATTTAACATCATAATAAACACCGTATTTCACTTAGATAATCCTTCAAGGTCCATCCATGTTGTCTCAACTGGCAATATTTCATCATTTTTTATGGTTGAATAATGCTCTGTTGTACATATTTATACTACATTTTCTTTATCTATTTATTCATCAACCGTTTTTAGATTGTTTCCATATCTTGGCTATTGTAAATAATATTGCAGTGAACATGAAGTTGCATATATGTCTTTGAGTTAATGTTTTCATTTTTTTTGGATAAATACCCAGAAGGGGAATTGCTAGATCAGAGACTGAACTTTTTCAATCTCCTTATTGGCAATATAATTGTGAATTACATTTATATTCTTTGCCCATTTTAAGTGGGATATGTTATTTGAATTATTAATTTGTAATCTATTTTTATAATGTCCATGCCTCTGGAAGTATTAATACATCGCGATGTGAGTAGATTTGCAGCTGCTCACTTCCCATCTGGGATCGGGGAGCTGAAAAGGCTTTGAGGAAATCATCCTTTTTTCTCTGGAAAGGTAGAATTGTGCATTTGATCCTGCTCTTGAAATACAGCCAGGAAAGCATTCATTTTCTAGGTGCTGAACTATACCTAGTAAGGGCTTTTCAACGTTGTGGGGGCTCCCGCAACCAGCCGAAAGAAGTGTATAAGATGGGATAGCAGTTTCAGGAAGTGGTTGATCAAAGTAAAGAACATAAGAAATTAGAAAGTGATGTTTCCTGTAAAAGCCCCAAAATGGTATTACCAACTTTGAAGGACAAGATAGACAAGGCATCTGAGAGCTGAACGATGACTGAAAGGAGGAAAACATGAGATCAAAGAATAGAGGAGCTGAAGGCTTGTTTGGAGACCAATCTCAAAAATAGGGTCCATCCCTTTTGGTACCCACCCGTCTTGCATACAAATGATGCAAGCTATCTATGTGACTCACTACGCACTTTCCAATAGCAGGAATTTCCCTTTTTATCTTTGTGTGCAGAATGCTAAGCACAATGCCAAATTCATAATAGGTACTTAAGAAATATTACTAATTAAAAGAATGAATGTAGTAGAACAGTTAGGAAAAGCTTTGGTGGGTACAAGAGTGATATATGGATGCTTAGAGACAGAGACACAGATTGGGGGTGGAGAGTGGTTATAAAGTCAGTTTCACAAAGTAAAAAGGATATACCAAAAGCAAGCCACAATTAGTAGCTATGCAAACTGTCAAGAATTGAGAAATCAATGGAAACCAAGAAGATTGGGAATATAGATACTAGGAAAAAGCGGAGAGGTATCTTGATATTGAGATAAACATCTGCCTCAGCCAGGATGCCTAATACAATTAACAGGAAACATTTCCAAGTGGATTAGTCATTCATTTACTTATTCAGTAACTATACATTGAGTACCCAATACATGACAGAATACAAGTAACTCATTGAGTATGTAATGGTCTACCAGGTATGTCTTACGACTTCAAAAAGAAAACAATTGCAACACAGCTTAAAGGAGAATAAAAAGAGAGTTTTAAAGAAGTTTCCGCGGAGAAGCTTAACCTAGTCTTGAAGGCCATGAAGGCTTCCCAGAGGAGATGAGACAATAAGGACAATTGTGATGAATGACTAGTTGAGTAGTTGAGCTGAGGAAGGAGAGTTGGAAGCTAAATTCATGAAAGGGCCAGCAGAATGCACCACAAGAAGGAGTTGAGACAGAGCTTGGCACACTCAGGAAACCTCACACATGTTGGTGTGGGTACAGCCTGGAACCTACAAGGAAAGCAAGCGTATTATTGGTTGGATTTTTAAAAAACTTAACCACCAGTCATATCCTTAGTGGCATGGCCAAAAATAATTACATTTTTTTGAATGATATTTTAGAATTGTTGTGGGTACATAAGAGTCATGAGCATCAAAGATTGGCTAGAATATATTGAGAATTTTCACATTTTACTGGAATATTTGTGTACAGTTATGAGAGGCCAGACTCAACTGATGTTTTGACTATGGAATCCCCAATATCTGCATTAATGCCTGGTAAATAAATAGTTGTTGAAAGAAAGTGAGGGAATGAGTATGCTGCCCCAGCTTGATTGTAAAAATATAGTTAATTATGAAATGTTTTAAATTTCAGATTGGTCTCTGGGTGATCATTTTTACATTTATTGGCCAACTTTCCTGTTCACTAATATAATTTGTGTTCAGCAAATAAAAATCATTGTTAATCTTAGCCTACATTAAACACAATTATTAATAGAAAGAAAAAATCTGCAAGAGATGAAAACACGATGGCTTCAAAAATCAAATATTTTTCTTATGTTATTGTAGGGTTCTCCACCAGGGGTTTTGTCCCCCAGGGGATATTCACCCTGAAGACATTCTTGACTGTTAGGACATGCGAATGACCGGCATCTGAAGGGTAGAGGCAGGAATGCTGATAAACATACTACAATGCACTAGATGGTCCCCACAACAAATAAATATCCAGCCCAAAATGTCAATAGTGTTAATGTTGAAAAATCCTGGATTTTTAAAATGAGGACCTCTGCTTATTTGGCACACACCATCAAAAGATGATTTTATCTTCGAAAGCTTAGAACTATTCTAGCTCTCAAAGTTTGTATTTTTATTATGGCAAATGTGTTTGGCTCCTTAACCAAACAAAATATAGAAGGAAGCATGGATGAGATAATAGATTTTTGGTTCTTGAACAAAGTAGGCACTGAAGAGTTAGCCATTTGCCTGCTGCTAAAATGAGATAAAATATTGGAGCCAACATTTTTCTTGTTTTCTTTCCAAAATGTTACTATTTGATTGCTGTATTTTCATTTTTTAAAAGAAGATGGTAATCTTTAACTTAAAGTTACTGATAAATAATGGTGAGATTTCAAGCACTGACTTACTATCTTTAAAGCATGTCTTTAACTTTGGCTTTGTTCTTTAAGATTTAATTTGTCTGTAAACAATTAACTCTATAAATGTAAGTCTCTAAAACCAAGGTCAGTCTTCATTCTTGGCTACGGAACTGGCTGTAGTTGACCACTGGTAGTGGGTAAACTATTAATAAAATCATTTCTACACTGATGGGTATATAGCTGTTGCCCTAAGCCTCCTGACTGCCCACCATCATTCCCTGTGACCCAGCCACACTGTGGACCCTTCTTCATCTCCCCACAGTTCAGCGACTACAGGGTTGATGTCAAGTTAATTCAGTCATTATTGTTGGGCGGGGGATGCTTATCTTCTTAGATATTTAAAAGTAGGTAAAAAGCTTCCCTTCCTTGGTACCTGTGTAACTGTTTGAATGTTTTCAAGGAAAACATAAAACACCAGCTATGAATCAAAATTTGATCTTTCATAATATCTTTCTTGAACTTCCAGAAATACATCTATACCATTGTGCAAGAAAATTAACTATGGTAAAAAAAAAAAATCCATGACAAAAATGTGACCATTCTGTTCATGTCCTTTCAAATGTGACATACACAGAGAATGATAAATAATGGTATAAATTAAGCACAATTTTGTGACTCATAGGGATAAAAAGTATAACAATGATGTTTGCATGGAGAAAAATAACAGTAAGTGAGGAAATGAGCAACATGAAACAAGTGGTTTAATTATAGGAGTGCTAAAAGCACATCATTGTATTATAAACACATTATAAAAAGGAAATGACATCATTCAACTTTCAAGCACTAAAATTCATTAAAGAGATCCCTTCAATTTTAAAATGAGATATTTTAATACTGATATTATTATATTTTAAAGATCCAATCAGTACAAAAAGCACACATGCAAGAGTAAAAAAATAGTGTTAAGTCTCACCATTCAAAACAATCATTAGTAACCATTGGTGAACTTTGGTCTATAAATCGCTCATTGTACATATGCAGACGTGATGGACGGGTGATTGGATTTGATCCCCTTCTGCATCCTGAGCCTTTCCCCTGTTTCCCAAATCTCATGACTTTTTTGTTTACATGGAGTGCGTTCTGAGAAAGGGAGCCTAGGAGGTGAATTTCTGAAATCTTGTACATTTGAAAATGTTTTTATTTTACCCTCACACCTTAAAAATAGTTGGCTCAGCATTAGTTAGACACTTTCTGAATTTGGAAGCATTTTTCCATTGTCTTCTGGTTCCACAATGTGACTGCTGCACTCACCAGATACCATTTGGATTTCCCAGGCTTTTCATGTAACTTCTTCTCACTGCTCTTTAGCCCTATTCTGAAATTTCAGATTCTGAATCACTGCAGGTATTTTTTTCATTCTTGTGCTGGGTACACAGTGGGTCATTTCAGTTTGAATGACCTTCACAAATAACATTTCCCGAGGGTTTTTTCTTTTTAAATTTCAGCAAGTTTGTTTTCAATTTCCAGAGAGTTCTTTCTTGTTTGGGTATTATTCCTCTTTTAAAAATCTTTTTTTTTTTTAGTCTGGTGTCATAAATTCAATCTCTCTTTTTAGCTTTCTGAAGATATCTATATTTTTTTAAGTTTCTTCTGCTCTCTTTCATGCCACACTTCTTTCTATGTCCTTGTTTTCTCTTTCTTTGATTTTCTGTATTTCCTCTTCTAGGTTCTCCTCAAATATCTTGTGATCGCTGACTTGTCAAGTATTTAAAAAGCATGTTGGAACCTCCGTGTGCATGCCTGGGTAGAGCCAACTGACATGCTTCTAGGTAAAGTGATCTGGTTGGCACGAGCCCACTCTAAGAGCAATGGTTCTCAAACCTAGTTTGAGACTCAAACCTATGTGCCTTGGAATCACCTGGAAGACTTGTAAAACACGAATTGCTAGGTGCCACCCTCGGACTTTTTGATTCAGTAGGTAGAGCCAGAGAATTTGCTTTTGTAAAAAGTTTTCGGGTGACGCTGGTGTTGCTGACCCTGCGGCAGCAGTTTAAGAACCACTGGCCTAGAGAAGGCTCCATCTGATTTCCCACCTGGTGCTAATGGGGGTACCTCTGTTACCAGGAGCAGAACAAAGGGATCGGACTGAGACGCGCACTCTTCAGTGTTGTGTTTTCTCTAAAACCTTCAGGTTTGGGGAACTTCTCATTCCAGAACTTTATTGTACCCAGTGTCTTACAAGTTCCAGCCCCGCTATTTAATCAGACAATAAACCTTACCCTGCCTAGGGATCTAGCTGTTCCTTATAAAGACTTCAACCAGGCCTCATCTTTTCAGCCCAACCTCCCATTCCCTCCTCCTTGGGTACTACTTGCCTCCAATTCCTGAATCTTTCTAAGGTTACTACACCTTAAATCTTCCTTGGCATCCTTCTGACCAGGCATACAGGTTTCATGTGTCCCCATGCTTAGCTAATTACCATTCCTCGACCGGCTTTCCATGTCCCCCCTTGTGTTAACATTTCATCCATATTGTCTTTCTTCCCATTTGTTAGAGTTTATACCTGTTTTAAAACTGTGTCATTTAATGGGGCTCCAAGAAGAAGCAAAGATAAATGCATATGTTCAACCTACCATGTCATGCAGTCATGCACCACATAATGGCATTTTGGTCAATAACAGACCCCACAGACAACAGTGGCTTCGTAAGATTATAAGGGAGCTAAAAAATTTCTATCACCGGCCTAACATCTAGCACAACATATCACTCATGTGTTAGTGGTGATGCTGATGTAAACAAATCTAGTGTGCAGCTAGTTGTATAAAAGTACAACGCATACAGTTGTGTACGATACGTAATACTTGATAATGACATAAATGGCTCTGTGACTAGTTTATGTATTTATTATATTAAACTTTTTGTCATTATTTAGACTGTACTCTTTCTCTTTATTTTTAAAAAGTTGGCTGTAAACAGTATGCTGTGTTATGCTGACAGCAACCTCGCATGCCTCGTGTTTACCGAGTCTCTTGATTGCATCACTTTCTCTTGTGCTTGATTTGATCTTGTGTTGTTTTGCCCAGTAACATGCCGTACAGGCTTGTCCCTAGGAGCAATAGGCTAAACCATACAGCCTAGGTGTGTAGTAGGCTGCACCATCTATGTTTGCGTAGGGGCACTACGATTTTCTCACAGCAGTGAAATCACCGAAAGATGCATTTCTATGAATCTCCATTTTCTTCTTACCTTCCCCCTTCCTTCCCCAGGTGGTTTTCTTAGGTGAGAATAAAACTAAGTCATAGACAACGACATAACCATAGACATGGTTTCTCTTGTGGAAACAGTTCTCTCTTACCTCTTGCTATGCCATGTACTCAGATCGTGTTCTCGACTTTAGGGACCAATGTGACCTACTCAAAGTTTGAAAAGAAGTAACATGTGAGTTTTCTCAGCTCCTCTATCTATTTTGGTAGATATGCAACAGTATTTAACTCACAGTTATTATTTAAGTTTACATATGTTCTTGTTACCATAATTTTTACTTTCTGTTAAGATTAGTATATTTCAGTGAAGGAGATTGGATTAGAAAATAGCATTCTTCCATCTGCAGTTGAAATTCCCATTTCTGACCATTTTAAATACCCTGAATTCTTATGGATCCTAGCTTGGGGCAAAATGAAAATTACCTACCAGGAACTGTAAATTTGAAAAAAAAAAACATATTTTAGAATGAACCAAAACATTTTCCCATTAGTACTTCATCAAAAAGACATAACACATCTCAGATATAATTTTCTTTTCTCTCTCCGTCCCTTTGGGTCGTCTTATAATGATTTCCCTGATTAGGTCTTCGACTCGAGTTTATAGTTATAGAAGAGTTTTTTCTTCCCTCCTTTAGGTTTGTGAAACATTTTTTTCTGTCCACCTTTATGCCATCTCAAACACATCAAAAAGATACTGTTGGAGACGATTTCCATTTGGTACTAAAGTTGTTGTTTCGAAAGAGCAAGATTCAGGGAAGTGCCTAGTTCATTAGGCAACCAAGTGGCAGACAACCATATTTAAAATATAAAACACTGACTCTTTTTTGACATTTCTTTGTGTACACAGAGCCAAATGTTTCTCATTACTACATTATAGATTGCAAAGTCTTTTAAACCAAAAAGCAACATTATCATTTACTTTGAATTATGTCATATATAGTTAACTTTCTTCCACATTTTATTCCACAAAATACACTTACTTCATAATGGGTTCTTGATTTTTCTGTGACATAATAGATTTGACTTATTAAATAAGTGTTATTGCTAATATCCACAACATGGTTTACAGGTAGTAGACCCTAAGTAAATTTTAGTTTTCTTTGCTTTTCTTTCTTTCATCATTACTTAAAATCATTAAGCTCTATTAAAACAAGGGGCTCACTCTGTAATATTTTGGGTTATTCTGAGACCTTTATAAGAAGAGTAATATGAAAATACGTGTTTCTCCAGATCCTTTACAAGGTAAAAGTTTGCTGTTAAACCCTCTTGGACAAAGAGCTATTGAAGTATAATTTCAAGCCTGCATACCTACAAATGATATCTTGCCTTTGTAACTGGTCTTCACAAAAAATTATTTATCCTCAAATATATTCTGGGTCTTAATTAAAATTCTGCCTAATTTAGCACATATTCAGGACTTTCAAATTTGCTTCTTGAAGTACTCAGAAGGTGGGGAAATTATACCAAGGGACATTTTTTATTTAAAACAATTTTCCCATTAGTACTCCATCAAAAAGACACAAAATACTACGTGGAATAATAAGCAGGTACAGCTCAGGGGGAACCTCAAGAGTAAAAAAGGGCAGGTATTTTCCAACTAATGACTGGCAGAAATTCTATTAGAAATAGAAATGTGTAATGACAGTTACCAATATTATACTGTCATACCCTGGAAGGCAGTTTATTGCAAAAAATACTCAATCGTGTGCTATTTTTAAATCTTCACAGTACTTTCCAACATAGCAATGACATACTGCATAGGAAAAAAAAGTCATTTCAAAAAAAGTAATTCCAAATGAAACTTTAGCGTTGGGTAGAGTTACTGTGCTAACAATTGCAAAGTAATTGCAGCTCTCAAACAAATAAACTGTTAAACAGAATGTAGAATATATGGTGTTGACATAGGGTGATAGGATTAAACCATTTATTCCCAAGATGAAACTACTTTAAAAGCACTGTTGTAGGTATCAAAAATTAGATACTATATGCCTATATCTGGAAATGCATTCGAGATATTTGGAATTTTCAATCTACGTTTTTTTTCCAAAAGAAAACATAAAGGTTTTTCTAGTAGTAACATTAGATATATTGTAGTCAGTCTAGCAGAGAAATTTATGCTCACTATGCAATTTCCAGCCCCTTAATAGTTAAGATCTATATAAGTAGTTATGGCCAATTAAATCCCAAAAGGGATGTGTGTGTCACTTCTGGGCTGAGACCATGGAAACCCAAATGTGATTTTCCAGTCTTGCTCTTGCTCTGCTGCAGCAGATCTGGGGACTTTAGTGCCTTAATGTGCTTTCAAATGTTAAAGCTTCCACAGCCTGGGTGGTTCAGTGGAGCAAAGTCCCTATTAATCTCAAAAGACTTGTAACGAACAAGAAGGAAAACTTGGCTGTGTTAAATAACTGGGATATTTTTTTTTTGGTAGTTTATATCTCTCAAGAAATTTGTTCATTTTATCTAAATTATGTGATCTATTGGCATGAAATTTTAATAATATTCTCTTATTATCACTTAAATATCTGTAGGATGAGTGGCGATATCACCCCTTCATTTGTAACATGGTTGATTTTTGTCTTCTCTCTTTACTCCTAAGTCTGACTAAAGGTTAATTGATTTTTTTTTAATATTCTCTACAAACAAGCTTTTGTTTTCATTGATTTTTCTACTTGTTTTAAATTTTCCATTCAGTTGATTTATACTCTTGTGTATGTTTCCTTTCTTCTGCTTACTGTAAGTTTAATTTCATCTTGTTTTTCTAGTTTCCTAAGGTAGAAATTGAGATCATTGATTTGAGATCTTTCTTCTATTCTGATACAGGTGTTCAATTGGTGCAATAAATTTCCCCTTAAGTATTGATGTAGTGGCACATATTTTGGTAGTGCATTGATTTTGATTCAGTTCAAAATACTTTCTAATTTCTTTCTTCTTATTTGACCCATTACACATATTATTTAGTTTCCAAGTTTTTAAGGATGCTCCAAAGATTATTTTACTATTGATTTCTAATTTAATTAAATTTTGGCTAGAGAACTTACTTTACATGACTTAAAGTCTTTTCAGATTTATTGAGACTTGTTTGATAGCCCAGAAAATGGTCTATCTTGATAAATGTTCCCTGTGCATTTTGCAGTTGTTGACTGCTCCATAAATTTCAGCTAGGTTGAGATGGTTGATAGCATTCTTCCAGTCATCTATCACCTTACTGATTTTTGGGCTACTTGCTCTATCAATTATTGAGAGAGATATTGAAACCCGTGACTGTAATTGTGAACCTGTCTCTTTTCAGTGCAGATTTTGTTTTATGTATTTTGAAGCTCTGTTGTTAGGTACATAAAAATTTAGGATTATTATGCCCCTCTGATGTATTGACCCAGAAATAATTATGAAATGATTTTCATTATCTCATATTCTTTACACTGAAATTTATAATGTTAGGTATTAATATAGTCCCTCCAGTTTTGATTTGGTTTGTGTCAGCATGATATCTTTTCTACCCTTTTTTTTATTCTTTTAACTGATTTGTGTGTTTACTTTTTTTTTTTTTTTTTTTTTTTTTTTTTTTTTTTTTTTTTTTTTTTTTTTTTTTTTTTTTTTTTTTTTTTTTTTTTTTTTTTTTTTTTTTTTTTTTTTTTTTTTCTTTTTGGTACATGGGTAGCTCCCTGGCTGGGAATCGAACCCAGGCCACAGCGCTGACAGCACCAGAGCCGAAGCCTTAAGCCACTACACCACCAGGGAACTCCCTGTGTTTACATTTTAAGTGACTTTCTTGTAGACATTATTAGCTGGATCTTGCTTTTTCATTATTTCTTTTATTCAATATGAGAATCTTTGCCTTTTAATTGGGGCATTTGGAGCATTTACATTTCATGTCATTTTGATGATTTGATTTAAGTCTATCATTTGCTTATCTTTTCTTTGTTCCCTTTTTCACAATGATTTAAGACTTCTTCAACTTTCTTTGGTATAGAAAGGCATCAGGTTTTCTATTGCATTAGTTGAGAGAGGACTATTTCAAATACTGAGAGTTCTACATGATACACTTTTGGAAAATAATATGGAATTGGTCCTTTCTAGCCCCAACTGACAGAATTGCTTAGCATTATAGCATATGGATATAGTCTTAAATCTTAATGGTAGAAATATTTTATAGTATTCCTTGGGATGGAGGGGGTGGAGTGGGAACATAGAATAACTAATTCAGATTAAACTTTATAAGAAATGCACCATATATTGTTTGGTGTGAAAATTAATAACAGGAATAGAGTGCACAGCTTTAGCAATAATATTTCTGCGTGGTCTCACAAATAATGGAAATTTGTCCTGCAATAACAGATGTAGCTTAAGTAATGTCTCCAAATAAACTCTGAGAATTCACATCCAGCTCAGTCTTTCTTGCATGAAACTATACTTGCTTTTTACTCTTAACCATTCAGTTCTTTGAATTTTGTTTTCTTCTTTCTGTTTAAAAGTCATTTAATATATTATAGGCAATTTAGAAAAACAGTAAAAAGCATTCATATTCTCACTATCCTAAAATCATTTTCAAATATTTTTATTATCATCCAATCCTTATCTCTCTTTCTCTCTCTCTCTCTCTCTCTCTCTCTGTGTGTGTGTGTGTGTGTGTGTGTGTGTGTGTGTGTGTGTGAACAGTTTAAACCGAAAAAGTACAAGGCATAGCAAAAACTAGGGTTTTGCACCATACTCTCTGGCTCTGTGATCCTGGACAAGTTATTTGTATCTCTGTGCCTCCTCTGTATAATGTGATAGAATAATATCACCTACCTCATGAGGATGTTTTGGGGATCTAAGGTATTTGTAAAATACTTAAAACAGAGACTAACATATAATAAGTACTCAGTATTGGCCTTCATTACAGATACATGTTTCTACAGATTCTTTATAATTGTTTATTTTATGACCATATTTCATCATTAAAGGCCTGCAATTTACTGAATTAACTCTTAATTTTTATTCAGGTTATTTCTAAATGTCATAATGGATAATGTTACAAAGAAATCTTCATATTTGTATCTCTGATTCTATTGAATTATTTATCAGTGGGGTAATTGTATAAAAGAATTTACATGTGATGCCTTTTTCCAAAAGGGCTGTACCAGTATATAATTGGTTTTCTGGATTATTCTTTTAAAAAAAGAATTGACATTTTCTTTAGTTATCAACCCAAAACAGATGGTAGATTGAAAAATTACTATGAAATCTTAGTTCTTGACTACTTATGTCATAGATGGATAAGCTCTCGCTCCATTCATGTATAAATATCTCTTGATGAAAAGAAAATACCCTAATGCTGCACTTACTCATCCAGAAACAGCATGAATGGGAATAGAAGTGACAGAAAAAAACAAGCTAGATTCTTGGATGTGAAGAACTAATATATAATAAAACTGCTTTATAATAAAAACATCATTATATTGTAATTAAAACAAAGCCCTCCCACCTCCCAAAAAGAGGCATAGTTCCGAAATTATGTAAACAAGTTTAAGTAGAAGGTGTGGGAGAGTGGGTGATGCTTCTAAAACTGCGGGAGTGACAAAGTTCTATCAGAAATTGTGTTGGGCCAGAAATAGTGCTGTGGCCATTTTTAAATATCTATCACATTCATCCTTTAGCAATACTACTAATGCTACAAAGTGCTATTACCGCCACAACATCGATATGAGTGCTGCAGTACTTAACGTGTCTCTGGTGGTAACGGCCACACTTCAGTGTACTTTCTAGTTTTCATGGCCATCTCTTTCCCTGGACGTAGGTTCTCTGAGAACAGGATTTGTATTTTGTTTTTTGTTTTTTTTTTTTTTTGCTTTTTGGTATGTGGGCAGCTCCCTGACTGGGAATCGAACCCAGGCCGCAGCGCTGACAGCGCCAGCGCCGAAGCCCTTAAGCCACTACACCATCAGGGAACTCCCAGGATTTGTATTTTAAGTCATATTTTATTTCAAATCCTAGTACAAGGCTTGGAGCAGAACAAGCACTCAATACATGTTTGTTGCATGAGTGAAAAGTTAAAACCAACACAACTAAAAAATCCAAGATAATGTAATGTCTTTCTAAAATAATTCTAATTCATTAGTAAATTTCTAATGACTAGCTATACTTTATTAACAAAGTAGAAAAGATTATGTCAAAATAGGAAACACTTAAGAGGTTTAAAAAGTAGAACTATTGTTAAATATTGAATTAGGATATAAAGTCTTTCACTTGGGACATTTAGGAAAAAATTATGTATTAGAAGATACTATGATGTTTAGCTTCTACTGCTGCAATCTATTTTGGCAGACACCATTTAAAATTGAAAGGAGGTTCCAGTTTAGACAAGATAGTGTTTTATGTAATGTTAGCATTTTTTTAATCAACAAATTGGATTTGTAAGTTTTATTTTGAGTGTTGCTTTGTTTTTAAATTTTTTTTTTCAGTTACAGTTGACATTCAATATTATATTAGTTTCAGGTATTTACATAACTTATGATTCCTTCAATTAGTCTAGTACCCACCTGGCACTGTATGTCATTGTTGCAATGTTATTTGCAAAAACATGGCTAGCCCTAAAGGGTAGTATGCTAAGTGAAATTAGTAAGACTGATAAATACAAATGCCATATGATCTCACTTATATGTGGAATCTAAAGAACAAAATAAACAGGCAAACAAAACAGATTCATAGTTACAGAGAACAAACTGATGCTTCCCAGTGGGGAAGGAGCATGAGGAACAGTAAAAATGGTGAAAGGATTAAGAAATACAAATTAGTAATTACAAAATAGTCACGGGGTGTCAAATGCAGTATGGAGAATGTAATGTTATCATTTAAGTTGTCGCTGTTTTCCTGAGAAATTATTTTGTAGTCCTTAAGAGTATGTCACCCAAATACTCTTTCTTAATGGAATATTTTTACATGCAAGGGATCTTGGACAATGTGTACTTGGCCTCATGCTACGTCTGTGGTAATGCATTTTATGTGCTTAATGCTTTACTTTCCAATTCCAATATTTCAGTGACCACCTTGATTTTCATCTAGATCAAAATAATACCATTTTGTGTTTATACTAGAATCTTTCCTGTAGGGATATCTCAGAGCATTTAGCCTAATGAAGTTCTTTTTTGAGATGCATAGTGGAGGAATAATTTTATGTACATTCTAAGTAAGATACTGAAAAGTACACAGATTACTTCTTGATTAAAATCTCATTGAAACTCAGGTAAATGTCACACTAGATGCAAGTTATGCATTTTCTCAAAATGGTTTTTCTTATTAAGCAGAATTCTTAACATTTGTTTTTTAATCCAGAGCATTGGAAATACTGATGATATAGATAAGGACTTCAGAGCGAAAACAAACAAACAAAAACATGCACATAGTTACATGGTCATAAATTCTTTTCTGCATACAGTTACCAAAGCTGTCACAAACTCTCAAAAGTTACAAAAGTTAAGGGGTGGGCTCCTTTCTTCTGGAGGGTATATTTCATCATTAACATTGTCGACATCATCATCGTCATCACAATCATTGTATGTTGTTTCTATAGTAGTTCAGAATTTTCAATGTACAGAGATCTATATTGTTTAATTAAACCACCCACACCCCAGCCCATCCAAAACCTCTATATTGTTTTCATACAGTTTTCTTCATATAGTTTTCTTGATCTAAGAAACATAGAGTTACTTGTTTGTTTGTTTGTTTGTTTTCCTAACTTACCTATTTATTGTGTGTCTGCCTGACCAGAATTTAACTTCCAAGAATTAAAGTATTTCTGCTTAGTTTATTACATATTCCTAGAGCTTTGAAGTGTAGGCTTAATAATTTCTGTTGAATACATGAACTACAATGAATTTACTCAGTACGGAGTGAGGGCAAAGAAAGGAGAGTGGTGAGTAATGCAGCTGGAGAAATATGAAGTTCTAGGAATAAGCAAGGTAAGACTCGGGGTATGCACTTCACCCCCAAGGCTGTGTGCAGCCACTGAAAAGACGGAAACCCAGCTGCTCCATGTTTAGATGTACCAGGTTGGGAGCTCATAGGGCTTCCGAATGGATTAGAGGGAAGCCAGATTGAAGATACCAGTTAGGAGATTGTTTCTGAAATCCAGGCAGAAGACAAAGGAATATAGAGTAGGGCAGGTTTCAGCTCCCTGTCTTAGGCTGATGCTTTCTATATCCTGCTTTAAAGAGAAAATTTATAAAATCATATACAGGAGTTAAAAAAAAAAAAGATAAACTAAGCTAAAACAACCTGTGTAGTGGACAGACTCTTCAGTAACCCATATGAGACCAAACTTTTGATATCCATGCCCTGGTATAATCATTTCTGCTTCAGGGTAGTTACTGGACATGTGGCTTGCTTTAAACCAGTGGAATCCAGCAAGGGTAATACGATGCAGGATGCACTGTCAGGATTATGTTGTTGTGGCGGGACAGGTAACCGGGGAAGTCAAGCAGCACTCGGCACTCAGAGAGTTGGAGAACCAGTTTATTATGCCGGCAGGCTCCGAGGAGTTGCAGTCTCCAAAGTCTGAGCCCCTCCCTAACAGGCTATTATGATACTTGCAGGGTTGGGGTTGGGGCTGGTGATGCAGCAAGTAAGCAGGGTTACAAAGCATACATTAGGCACCTGGGGGAAGGAATGCGGAAGTGGGAGTTCACAGAATTTACATTAAACAGCTTTGTCAGTAATTTTCCATTTCAACATTACGTAAGTGTGTGTGTCCTCTGTCTTGCAAAGAGACTTTCTACCTTGCAGGCCAAGGCCCCATCCTACAACCACAAGAAACTGAATCTGGCCAACACCCATGTGAGTTTGGATGTGGATCCTTCCCTAGTTTAACCTTGAGATGAGACCTCAGCCCCAGCAAACACAGTGACCCTGCAGTCAGGAGAGGCTGAAGTGTAAGGGCCACCTATGTTGTGCCCAGACTGGCAATGCACAGAAACGATGGTATAATCAATGTGTCGTGTTTAGAGCTACAACTCGTAGACAACTCCCCCTACATATTAAAAGAAAAAGGATAAGAAGGAAAAAAGACCATAGATCAGTGGTTCTCAACCTTCCTAATGCCGCAACCCTTTAATACAGTTCCTCATGTTGTGGTGACCCCCATAACATTATTTTCGTTGCTACTTCATAACTGTCATGTTGCTACTGTTACGAATCATCATGTAAATATCTGATATGTGTTTTCCGATGGTCTTAGGTGACCCCTGTGAAAGGGTCGTTCGACCCCCAAAGGGGTTGTGACCCACAGGTTGAGAACCGCTGCCATAGAGACTAAGCATGATACCTGCCTCAGAAGTGGCAATAGGCATGTGAGTGGATTAAGATAATTGCAAATGGCTAGCAAGGGCCTGGTGTATCTGTGCCCTCAGCTTTGGAGTTTGTTTCCCTTTATTGCACTTATCACAATAATAATAAAATAAGATTTCAAATATCTGCTTGATTCCTACCTCTCCCAAATAGACTTTAAGCTTCCCAAGGCCAGGGGTAGTGGGAATGCTTCCTTGGTTTCATACTCCATCCTCAGGCTCAGCATGCAGCCCGGTGGAGAACACTCACTGAAAAATACATGTATTTAAAATAGTTGTTGGGTAGGTAAACGAAGGCACGGCAGCAAGTTCCTGGGGCCAAAGTTGTATTTCAAAGACAACTGGCAGAGAGCCCTGAGAATCTGGCTCTAGTAGACACATGCACAATTAATTATTTCCTGGAGAGAAGCTGTTCTTATCAAACCCAGGCAGATCCTGCTGAACTCCAGTCAGTTGCCAGTGAAAGACAGTACCTCTGTGACTTTTCTTTCATCTTCTTTACCCTTTTCCACACTTAGCTCCTTTCTGATTTGAGAGTCTTTGGTTCGCCCCCACCCCCGTCTTCCAATCCAAGGTGCATTTTCTCCCATGCGTATTGTCTTCTGTCTTTATAATGTTGAAAAGAAAATAAACTGTACAACAGTGCTTCATTACTCATTCCTCAGACTCCTTGTTCTGGTAACAGATGTGTGATCTGCTTTCTGAGTGTGTCCAGTCACTCTTCAGGTCCCCCAAATACTTTTCTCCATCAAAGCTCCAGGAAAGTTGGCATCAGATCTGAGGAGTCGGCCTTTTGCGCACTTCCAAATCCCCAGATACTAACTGTTTACATCACTGTCTCTCCAGAGCATTTTCTAGGAATTCACTGTTTAACTCTCCAGTTTTATCTCTTTGATATTATGTTATCTTTTGTCTCTTTGGAAGTTTGATTTATTTTTTTCTTCTACTCCAATTTCTCTATGTGAGCACATTTACTTTTTCTTTTTTCTTTAATTGCCTATGGTGCCATCTATAGCATCTAGTTTGGGGTTTATTTTATACAACTACTATCCAGAAATTCAGAGTGAATTTAGGGTTCATTCAAAATAACCTTTTTTTTTTAATTACCAAAGTAATGTGTAGTCAAGATATGTCAGTAAATCACATAGATAAGAAAAAAGAGAAGGAATAGTCCAACTACAAGAAATAATCACTGTTCACACCATAGTAATTTCCTTCATATTGCCCAATGGTGAGTAAGAAAGAAAATCATACCTAACCATTCCTTTTTTATAAAACTACGGCACTATAGATGTTCAGGAAAACTTCACCCAGCAGTAGCATCTGCAAATACTAGATTTGTAAAAATCTATTTTATAGCAGAGCTGACCTGGAAGTAATGGAAGAAGAGTCAGAGGTTACAAATAACAAGGAAGCACAAAACCAGAGATGTAATCATGCCTTAAGGTTAGCGGTTGCCCGGTTGTGGGGGCTGGGGATGGACTGCTGACCCCATAGCCTTACGGCTTGGGTTTCAATGAGTCAGGTCTGAGTAAGATAAGAGGAAAAGCCTGGCACCTAAGTGGAGTAAGAGACAGAATTGGGATCTCACACATGATGCAGGACCATCATAGGTGACATCTTTTTGCGGTTGAATTGGGGAAAACTTGATTCTGCAAGAGAAAAACAGAAGGGAGTACATGTCTCTTTTGCTATTGGTGCGGAGTGAAATGAAAAAATAAATTGAGAATTCATGTCTATAATTCTATCTTAGACCTAACAAACGTAGATGGTCTTTCAAAAAATATATATTCTAAGGGCTATCTTCGAATAATTCTAGAAAATTAAGTTTTATATAAAGCACATGATCACAATGATGGTCAAGAGTTAACAGAAAAGAACAAACTGCAGAATCAGACCTTAGAAATTATAAATCTTTGAAGTAGCTAGTATTAGAAAATAAACGAAGCATGTTACACATGTTTTAAAAAAATAAAAGAGGGAATTAAAAGAATAATAAAGCGTTTCAAGATTTTCAACATTGATAAAGCAGATGTGAGAAAGAATCCAACAGAGCTTCAAGAAATAAAGAACTAAATACCATAATTAAATTAAAAACTCAGTGGTTGAGACCTAGAGAGACAATAAACTGGAAAATAGAGCTGAAGAAATTAAAGAATACAATACTTAGAGACCAAGACAAAAATTCTGAGAAAAGAGTTAAGGAACATACAAAATTGAATGAGAAGATTTAACAAACATTTACCCACAGTCACAGAAAAAGATTCCATCTGTGATTGGTTGAATCCATGGATGCAAAAGACTGACTAGAGTCAAAAGTTCTACACAGATTTTTGACAGCCAGGGATCTGCGTCCCAACCCCTGAGTTGTTCACGGGTCACCTGTATATCCTTGGCTTGAAGAAGTAAATGGCTTCCGCCATCTTTAGACTTGTCATTTCATTTGTATTACCTGCTTAGCATCTACCCGAACTGATGATTTCTGGTGGACACCTGACCCTCCATTCACCACTTTCTCAAATGGCTCCTGGATCAGTTTCCTGTTGCAGACTTTGAGAAGATATAAGCAAGAAAGGGTGGGAAGAGGATGATACAGAAGGAACAGAGAAAAGCCAACAGATTCCCACATCTCTTCAGGTGTGAGATGATCTGTCTGGAAGGACTGTGACACACTAGCGTAGATGAAGGCAGATCTGCCTGGAACATTCTTGTAGGATTCTACCTTCCCCTACACCACTAGTACATCATATTTTATTGTAATGACTCAATGCCTCTCCTCAACCAAGTTTGCCCTGTACTTCATTGTGCTTGCGGCACCTAGCTTAGGGCCTAGGAAATAGGTCTTCAGTAAATGTTTGTTCAGTGGATGACTGGACAAGAGAGATGCTTCCAAGTTTCATTGCAAGCGTAAACACAGTGACAGCAGCTGAAGGAACCAGAGGACTGCTATCCTCTGCTTCCCTGTCCTTGTTCTCATCTACTCTTGGAACTGTACTTGTTAGTTAAATGCAAGTCTTCCAGCTGAATTCATCATGGACATATTCTCGTCAAAAGCCCCCATTAAAACTAGCCATGGGTTTTCATGGGTCATTAAAACTAGGTAATATGAAGAAATAATTATTGCCATCAGGTCTGTTGTTGATTTTTTTTCTTTTATACTTCAAGGGCATTTTTTCACAGCAGATTAACCTGCTAAAATCTAATGTATGTCAGAGATAGATTGGGAATGCTGCCAAAGTTATTTTCATTGATGTTTCTGAAGGTTCTTTGGGTAATGTGTCACTGATTAGAGGCTATCCTTATTTTTGCAAAATACAATTTGAGAGACTTGGATTTTAATGGTGCAATTAGTCAGGTTGGTTTCAATCCTTAAAATTGATTTACATAAACCATTGTACTGTATGTTTGCTGCAGGGCTGTAACATTTTAGCCCACGAAGTTATTATTATGGAAACAAAGCTATGGGGTATTGGAATTGGAAGGGGCTTTTGAGATAATTTAGTCCTACTCTCTCATTTTATTTATTGCTACCCAGCTCTACTATTCTCTTTCTGAACGGATAGGTGCAAAAGTAGAATTTGTTTATGAAGACTGATAATTTCTGAGAGTGGGGATTTTTAGTCCAACCTCACAAACTTTTTTAAAAAGAAATTTATAGAAAATACTGCGAAGAAAAAGAAACTTACTAGGGAACACTTTAAGATAGTTAGGATTCCAAAAGTTTGGCAAGATAAGGTTAAAGGGGTTATGTTCAGACACCTCATCAACAACTCTAATCATCTAAACCAGGGGTAGGCAAACTTCCCTAAAGGATCAGATGTAAACATTTTAGGTTTTACAACTCCTCTCTTCAGCAAGTACTCACTTCTGTCCTTGTAGGTGAAAGTAACCATAGACAATAAATGAATGAGCTTTGCTGTGTTTCACTAACATTTTATTTACAAAAACAAGCAGCAGACTGGATTTGGCCTGAAGCCTGATGAGCTGATAAATTGATAAGCCCATGCTTGTAAACTGTCCTTGTCCAGGTGTGTGAACATGAGAAATTTACTTAAACTTAAGTGCTGTAATTGACAATTACTGAACAATGAATATATTTAACTGCCCCACCCCCAGATTTCCCCCAATAGGGCCAACCGATAGCTTTTATTAGTGAGCGTACAAAGAAGTGAAACTGATTTTTTTCCCAAAGTCTGTGAGGTATGTGCCTCGAAACTGCTTTTCCCAAAAGTCCCCATTGTGCTCCAGCAGTTACTGTGCCTTCACACACCAGCGCTTAACCCCAGGGGATGGAGTCATTATTACAAAGACATCCATCAAGGGGAATGGCCGATTTCGATCCATCTGATCTCAGTCGGCTGAGACACCCCCTCAAGGAACCTTTTACCGATACTATTCCATCGATCTCAGCCTGAGCTGTAGGTGAGAAGCAAGGCAGCCAGGGGGTAGAAGATTAACCTCAGAGAGGGTGAGGGGCTGTGCCTCACTTTTGTTGAACCCAAGCTCTCTCCGGATGGCCCTTTTGCGACTGTGCCTGTCTTAGGTTGTTCCCCCCTTGAGGAATGTTACCTGTCACTGACTAACCAGCCATCTCCCAGGGTCATACAGGGTGATGTGAGGTGTGCGAGTGAGGGAGGAACAGTACCCACAAGAGAGGGTCAGCTTTGTCTCCTAGGCATTCCATGCCCCTGTGGCCTCCACGTTTAGCTCCTGCCTTAGGATGTCATGGGGAATGTGTGGGGGTGGGGAGGAGAGGACAGACAGGTTGGCAGCTGAAAGGCAACAAGTGGACAGACAGGTTGGCAGCTGAAAGGCAACAAGTGGGCATTCATCAAATGTTGGTTGAATGAATGAATGAATAGGAAAACTCCAGGAAAATCACAAAAATAAAGCAATTTTTTTCATAATCATCAAATGATAAAAATACCTATAAGCCTCTACTTTCTTTTTCAACTTTATGTTAAACACGCACTGCATTGTACATGTTTAAATATGTAAATCTCATATTGGATTTTTAAGTATTTTAAATATATTTACCAAAAGTATGTGAGGTTTTTTTAGTCCTTAATCTGAAATTTTGCCCCAAATAAATAGGATTAGAAAAATTAGACATGCCCTAAAGACTTAACTACTTTTATACTAATATCTGTATTCAGCTGGATCGTAATGGACTAATTGACTAGATTATTTCTCTCATGAAACAGTTCATAAAAAAGATTAATCCACAAGCAAGTTGCAGACTGCTGCTGCAGGCTTCAGGTTTACCACAGAATGTATTCATTCTCTGTTAATATAAAAACCTCAGAAAATATTTTCAGGTTAGCTGACATATTGTTGGTGAATTTCTCAACTGATTACTGAGATACTAAGGAACAGGGGGAAAATTTTTGCACCTGAGAGAAAAAACAAAACAAAAATCATATTTGCCTTCTTCTCCCCAGATGGCGCCTGCCAGTAACAAAATTGTGTCTCACTTTGTAAAACCGAGCAATGTCTGAGAGGAAAAGTATAGAAGGGCAAACACTGGTTTGCTAGGAAATAGGGTTTTGTTTTTGGAAATCACGTTTGCCCCAATGGGAACTTTCAGATTTAAGTCTGTGCCTAATAGGGTAGCGTTGGCAAACTTCACCTGTTGTGATGACAGCAACAGAGAAAGACCATCATGACCCTGCAGCCTACATTTTCTGTCCTCTAAGCTGTTTTGTGTTATTACTTTGAGTTTTTGTCATTATTATTATTATTATTTGCTATTCTTTATTCTCATTGCAAACTCTGAAAAATTGGTGAAGAATAACAACCACATATTCATAGGTGATGATAAAGCACAAAAAATAGTTTTCTTTAACTATATCACCGGAGAGTTCCCTCCTTTTCAAAAGAGTTATTCCGAGAGCCTCTAAGCTTGTGCCGGTGGCAGTGCCAATGTCCAGGACGCATTTGCAGCTACTCAGTTGGAATCCCTTCAGATTTTCTGCAACACTTTTGAACATTTTTGAGGGTAGCAGTGTTTTATCCTTTGGGAGTGCGCTTTATTTTTTATGAACAGTCTTAAATCATTCAGAACTAAAGCACATGATCAAGGTGAATGACCAAGTTGCATAACACCATTTTCCAGCCAAAGCTGTAAGGGACTGTTAGATAAAGACTCCAGGGCTTGTGAGCTTCCAAAACTGGGAAGCAGAATAGGTCACAGTCAGAAATTATAGTTTTCTAATGTGGCTTCTGGACAGGGTGTCAACGCAATTTCAAAAATGTCCACATTCCAAGAATGGTGGGAGTATTTGAAATCAATGGCTAACTTCCCAAGGAGACTACTTTTAAGGAAATGTGGATATGAGTATTTTTTAAATTAACTTTTTCTTTAATAAATGTCATAGTACTAGCCAGGTGACATTCCTTATTCTATGAAATTTGCAAGTATTAATGCACTGAACCACATAACCCTAAGCAGTAGGTAATGTCATTAACTCCATTTTACAAATGAAACAACTGAGGTCAAATAACTTACACAAGGTCAAACAGCTGGTTAGTGTGTTTTAATTATCTCCCACTAAGTTTGGCTACCTGGTATTTAGTATGCTTCTATATGGCCATTAGTTTAACTAGTTTATAGTCCTGCTCCCCAATAGACTGACCTACACAGCATGAAGTCCTTTGCTGAATCTCTTTCTCCCAATTCATCTCCTTCCCCTAATCGGAGTATAGCGAGAAAATGGGTATTTCAAGCCAGAAGAGATTTAATATAGGGAATTAGGAGCTTCAGAACCATTAGAGGGACTAGGTGACGAAGGACAAGGAAGGGCTGTACAAATTCTGGGGAAGGCAGGACCCGCAAGAAACGCTTAAGACTCCGCAACTCCCTCCACAATGGAAATCTCACATCTGCCAAAGCACGAACATCTTCTGCTTCTGCTAGAACAACACCAGTGTGACTTTTGCTTTTGTCCCACCTTCCAGATATCTTAGAAGTGTCTCTGATTGGTAGACTTTAATCAGCAACCATGTTGGTAAAGGTTCTAGAAAATGTAGTTCTCATTTGTATAGTTCCTGCCTTACAAGGAGAGCAGAGAGGAGGGACTGAGTTGTCAAAGGGTGCAGTGGAAGTCAGGGATGTGTTGTCCACAGCAATTGGCATTATGGCTCAGGAGGCAGGCCACAGAATGAGAGGTCTACCAGTTAAACTCAGTGTCAGAAAGTCAATATTTACTAGTTATTTGTTGTGGACCAGCAATGGAACAGGAGGACTTAGACATACAACCACCTTCCATATGTTCGTATTGATTTGACTATTAGCTTGGGATGGCCAATTCCTTCCTCTTTAAATTGGACAGAGAATTAGATGAGTCCTGATACTGTAATAAGTAGGAGTGACTACATATTAAGAAAAAGAAAATTTTTTTCTCTTCTCTTATCTCTGTGTGACTGCTTTTATGCCATATTTTTCAAAAAATGATTTCTCATATAATGAAGAGAAATGCCTGTTTTTACCAGCTTTTAAAAAGTATACAAGTTAAGGCTTTAAGTATTTATGGTTTTAGTTTAAGGCTCAGATGGCTCAGATGCAATACAGTGACCTAGAAAGCCTAATGTTTATGGTATAAAGTTTGAAAACTGTTCAGCTGAATGCCTTTGGGGAACTCCCTTTGGAAATGAAAAAAAAAATCATTTGTTAAATTATTTCTCTCTCTCTCTCTCTCTCTCTCTCAGATTTTATTTTAAAAGGGGAGAAAAATACACAGGCAACATGGACCCCAAGCTTTCTGAGTGACCACTTAATACTTGCTCCGAATTACACGATGTGGGGCATAATGCTGGAAACTCAATATACAGACTAGCTATAGCCCTTACATTGTCCACTGACATAATATAATGACATTAAAAATGGAGTTTCAGTGTTTCTATATATTTCTCTGTAATCTCATTTATGATTGTCTCTGTCCTGCATGGATCCAAGACAGAAAGATCCCAAAAGAACGATGGTCCCATCTATTCCTACACTGGGTAAAATACCTTTACAAATGTGAAACAATTATGATTATAATTATAGATTATGCCTGTATCATGACAGTGCTTTCACGTTATGCCAGTGCAACTTACACCGCTCACCGAGATGTTGCACCACCTCCCCTCTGCTCAAATACCTGACACGTTCGTTCTCCCCATCTTCCTTTCCGTTTATGACCCTACTGTACATTTCACCGAGAAAAATGGAGGCATTCAGAAGGCTCTTCTGCAGGTTTATAATCTATGTTTTCTCTTTCCTCCCCTTCTTCACCAGATGGCGGTTTGTCGAAGCGTGATCCCCAGACCCAGCATGGGCATCACCTGAAAGCTCCTTACACATACAGAATTTCAAGCCCCATCATCCCACCAAACAACTCTTATCCAGCCTCGGATGACCTCCACATGCCAAACCCCAATGATTAGTTAATTCTCAGTCCTCATTGTTCTGTTGGCAGTATTTGGCAGCTGATCGGTCCCTCCTCTCTGATGTATTTTCTTCACTGGCTTATCATTTCTCTTCTTGGTTTTATTCCAGTGCCATTGCTTGCTCCTTCTCAAACTCCTTTGCAGATTCGTTTCCCTTCTTCCCACCCTCTTACAGTCAGAGTGCCCTGGGCTCAGTTCTTGGTCATCTTTTTCATATACATTCATTTCCTCAGTGATTCTGTCTAGTTTCTTGACTTTAAATACAAATTATGTGCTGACAGCTTCTAAATGTATGCCTCCAGCCCATGACATCTATCCTAAACCTCTTGTGTCTTGATGCTCACATGCCCAATAGTCATTCAGTGCCCAACAGACACCTCAAACCCACATGGTCAAGGGCTGTCCAGCAAGTATCCAGCCATGTGATACGAAAAAGTAGAGGCATTTATGGCTGGATTTTTTTGTTTTGGACAGCCCTTGTATAAAACAAAACTCCCAATCTTCCCCCACAAACTACTTCAAGGTATGTCCAGATTCTTACCTCTTCTTACCCTCTCTACTATTACCACACGGGTGCAGGCCTTCATCATTTTTCATGCTGATACTGCAGCAGGTGCCTAATAAGTCTCCCTGCTTCTACTCTTGCCCCCTTGTAGTCTTTACCAAAAAGCAGCCAAAGCCATTCTTTTGAAACACCAGTCATCTCATGGCCTTCTTTGCCTGAAAATGCTGTAGTGGGTTCTGATTTTACTTAGAAGAAAATGCAAAGATTTCATGTAAGACTACAAGGTTACATGAAATCTTTGACCATTATCACTCTGGCCTTTCTCACAACTCCTGGTGCTCTCTTTACCTTAGCTGTATCAGCTTTTTGCTATTTTTTAGATATACTCAACTTGCCATTATCTAGACTAGAACCTTTGCTCTAGCTCTTCCTTCTGTCTGGCATGCTCTTCTGCTTGATTCACTCACCATTTTAGACCTACCTTGACCACCTAGAGGTTATAACTAGAGCTCCTTTGAATCAATCTTGTTGCAGTCATCACATTCTAACATACTATGTATTTTACTTATTTTTTATATTTATTATTTTACACCCCTAGAATGTAATCTGTAAAAGGACAGAGATCTTTAGTTGATTGATGTGAGCCAACTGCTTCGAACTATATCTGGTACATACATATGTTTAATATGAATGACTGAGTGAGAGGATGGATAGTGTATTAATGCCTTGTAGATGCCACATGACTATAGTACAGGAGAAAGAGCATTGGCTTGGAAGCCAAAAGACCTGGTTTGAAATTCTGGATTTGCTATTAACTATCTGATCTGAGACAAATCACTGAAACTTTCTTAGCTTCAGGTTCCATGTCTATTAATCAAGAATCATGATATCTATTTTATCAAAGTTTTTTGAGATAACATTTTGAGGAAATGCTTAGAGCTCCCTTTGGAGATATATAAACAGGAGACCCTATAATTTAATCCAAATTGGGATACTTTTGAGAGTGAAAGAGGGCATCTTGACAATTACAACTTGTGTGTCTAAGGCAAACCAGGATATAGTCATCCTATATCAAATCCTATTGGGTTTGCCTTCAAAATATATATCTGGAATCTCATAATTTTTTATCATCACCATGACTACTACCCCAAGCCAAGCCAGCATCTTTTTTTAACCGGTCACTGAAATAGCCTCCTGTCTTGTCCTCTTTCGTTCCCTTTGAAATTCCTTCCCAGCTCCCCTTGAATGATACTATTAAGTGTAAATCAGGTCAAGTCACTCCTCTGCTTCAAGTGACCCAGGGGCTTTGCCTCACTCAATGAGACCTCAACTATTTAATATGACCTACGTGATCCATTCATTGTATCTCTGACCTTCTCTCTTATGACTTCTCCCCATACTTGCTTCACCAAAACTCCTGGCTGTTTCTCCAATGTGCCATGCATGCTCCTACCTCAGGGCCTTTGCACCTACTATTTTCTCTTCCTGAAATTTCCTTGCCCTGCATATTCACATGTCTCAATGCCCCTCACCTCTCTGCTTAAATGACACCATTACCTTTACAATAAAATGGTAAATCCTCCCTCTAAATCACACTGCCACTGGCACTTTTTACCCCCCTTATCGCTTAATTAGCTTTATTTTTCTCCATAGCATTTGTCATCACCTAACACATGCTTCATATATAATTATTTATTGTCTGTCTCACTCATTGGAATGTAATATCAATAAGAGTGAGAAGTCTTCTTTTTCTGTTGCTGTAACCCAGCACCTAAAACAATGTCTGGCACCTAATCAGCAATCTATATATTTGCCGAATAAATGAATGGATGAAAGAAACTGAAAGTGTGATTAAAGGCAAATCAGATATAAGTCAGCTTGAATAAAACAGTAATAACCAAGCCAGGATATACAAGTGCGTTGGTTGTAATGAATTCCTCTCAAAATGCTTTTACAGCATTTGAGCCCTTCCTTGACGGGATTTGGTATGTAAGGAAGAGAACATTAAGACAGTCTTGGTAGTGATGCAAACGAGAGGTGACAGAAAGCACAGGATGTGCCAGCTGGTGTTACTCCACTTGAGATCACGCAGACATCCGAACAATGGAAAGTACCCCATAGCACGTTCTTCTTTAAATAGAATCCAACATATTAATCCCATCCCTAATTAAGACTCACCATAAGAACAAACCTCTAAATAAAGTTTAAAGCTACAAGTGAAGAGGTAGCGTAGGGATGATATGATTCACAGTTGATTTCATAGTGTATTGATTTAACCTAAGAACGGACTTAGTCTGTAAGGCTGTGTGCAATATAGGACAACCTGAAAGAGAATGACTTCAATTCTATGATAAAAGATTCCTTTAAAGATCTGATTTCTAAATCTATGACGCTCGCACACAAAAACAACTTACTGAAAATAAAATATTTATTATAAAAAGTTCTAAATATTTTTAACTGCATGTACTATGCTGAATGACAACAACCTTCTTTAATTTTAGACATAAGAAAATGAAATATTTTAAAACTTAAATAATACTGTGCATAGGCAATAATTTTAATTGTTTTATAAGGACTTAGAAGTATGAAAATATATTTAAAATCTCTCCTCCCAAATTGGTATAGGGTTTAGCATCCAATACACATAATACCCCTCACCAAAAGATGAAGATAACAGAATCAAAATGGGTGAAAGAGAAAATGAATAAATATGTAAATTTGGAGGTTTTGAGGGAGAATGATAAAGAGGTGCCACTCCATTTCAATTCAGTCCTAAAGGCTTTGTGAAACCACAGCGTTTTAAAAGAGTTTGAGGGAAATATTGAAAAGGAAACAATTTTGAAAAGAGAAGTCACACTGGTCAAGTTTCACTGTTCCTATGTGCTTTAGCAAATAAAGTCACACATGTTTTCATGCTACTAGATTAAGTTACTAGATTTAGATCTGTAAAGTTTCCCAGAAATCAAGCATCATATTTGGTTTTTTTTCTTGTTTTAATATAAAGAAAGGTCATAGATGTAATAGCATTCAATGCAATGGTTTTATGAGGAATTTGGTGACATGGATGTACATGTACATAATGTACACATGAATGTTTTATGTTGTGAGCAGATATCCATTCTATTCTATAAAGAATTTATAAACACCACACCCTACGTGTTTAGTGAAATAATCAAATGCAATGTAACAACTTAGTCATTTGACATATTTAATGAATGAATCATCATTTGTTTTTTAATGCACGGTAATCAAAACAAATGGTTAATTGTTCAGGAAAAATAATAGAATCATCAGGTAAATTTTTATTCAAAATGGAGAAGAGGGAAGGTCTCATGAGTTTTGTATTTGTAGATAAGGCATTTTTCTCCTCCTAATTGAAGATTGACTTCAATAAACAATTGATATTGATAACTTAAAAGAACAGATTTTTGTTACTACTGAAATGCTAAAACCATGGTTTTCCAACACTCAATTTAGTTGTGTCTTACTGCCCTACACAGCAAGCCAAAACTCAGGTATCTAGAAGTGTATCTGAATCCAGTTTACCTTGCAAGATTCATTAAAAATTTGCAAGCACTTAAAGTGTTCTCTGGTTTCTTATTGAGATATGTGGTCTGGATGGATAAATATTTATACTCAATTTGAAAACTCTTTAAACTGAAATTATCTCAACCAATTTTCTCTCTATTGCACAGAATCTGGGCTCTTGAAGGTCTGTGTGCATCTCAGTGGTCCCAGAACGTTTCCTTAAGAAACATCTGGATACCTCCACAAGTAGCCCTGCAGCTCATGGTGAAGGGATGGTTTTCTACTCACCTGATCTTTCATTACAGATGTCAACCCAGCCTTCCACTTGGTTGATTAGCAAACCATATGGTTCATTCTTTAATCAGCCATGGAGAATTTCTGCAGGCTAGGTTCTTGTCAGAAAGTGTAATCTCAAGCTCTCACCTACCTGTGATCAGAAGAACCTCAGCAAGAAATGGTTTTTGTTGTGTCTTAAATTATGTGTAGACTTTCTTCTAGACATTCCGTACTTTTTTCTTTGATGAATAATAGCTTAAGCTGTGTGCCAAAGTGCTATTCTAGGCCCTTTACACACACTAACTAGTTTAATACTCAGGAAAATACCTATTTAGTCAGCCTTATTTTCTTGCAATTATCTCCCTTGTTCTATTATTTGTGCCTCTTTGAGTAATGTCAAATGCATTTTTAAGAGCAAGCATGAAAAGATTACTAATAGATTCAGTAAAGATGAAAATGTTTTGTTTGTGTGGACATGATTGGACCGTTCTCTAGAAAGAAATTCACTGTTCCAGTGAGTGTGAAATGTTATCAACACTTGTGTTTGGTCAGTGAGCTATAGGTAACTGCTCACAACACTTCGCCTCTGAGTTCACCGCCACCCAGGTTTCCACTCCTACAGTAGAGATCTCCACAAGGCTGGGCTTGCATTCAAAAGCTGAAGAGAGATGGAAAATTTGAGAGTCAAGCTCTATCTGGCCTGGAAAGGAATGAGATATAACAGAGCCCCTTCCAAGACTATAGAGGTAGGAAGCAGAAAGATGAGAGAAAAGAATGAAATTTTGCTTTCCAACTTATAATTAATAATACTTAAAGGAATCCTGGAACAAACCATCCAGTCTGGGCCTTACTGGAGTCAACTGAATTATAGTTTATGAGAAATGACTCTCCCAGCTCCTGGAATCTCAATCTTGATGATTCATTTTGACTAATATGAAAATACTCTTAGGATGATTGAGAAGGGACCCCGGTATATGATCCTGGTATAATATAATCATCTGTCCTAAGACTTTGCTGAGATTAGCCGAAGGGATCAGAGTGTTGAGTGAGAGAGAATGAGAGGAATGAGAGATCATTTGTAAGCATGGTCACTTATGAGAAATACTAGGCTGAGTGACAGCTTCTGAAGGGGGTTTGATATGGGAGAAAAATACTGAGTGCCATTTGGAACACACTAAGTTTTTGGTGACTTGGAATGTGTGAGTAAAGAGATGTGGCAACCATCAATAATAGGGGACAGAAACCCCTAGAAAGATCTGGAAGTAGGTTTAAAATGGTCAGTTTAAGGATTTTCAGTCAAGAGAGTTAAAGAGTGCATCTTAGGAGTGGAATTGCATTTAATGAAAAGAGAAAGGCATCTAGAACGAAGTCCTGAGGGTAGGAGGTAGTGAAGAGACATCCAAAAAGGCAGTTAAGATAAATTGGCTAAAAGGAGAGGAGGAAACTAGGAGAGGTACAATGGAAGTGAAGGACCAGTGTGTGCCCCCTGTCATCTGGCTTCATTCTCCCTGGACTTTCAATAGAATGTAAATAATACTCTAATAGGAGCAACTGGAGGGCACCGTGGGGTAGTCAGCTATGAGAGCCATGGAAAGATGAGGTCTTTTATAAGAGGGGAAAGCTTTTCAGAAAGGGTAAATGCAAGGAGCAAAGGCATGCAAGTAACCGTACTGTGCAGAAAAGTGCCTTTGTTGCAGAATAAAATGTGAGGGAAAGTAGAAGGTGATGAGTGATTTTATTCACTTAACAAACACATGAGGGTTAGCATGGGCCTGGCACGGTTACAACTGTCTTGTACAGATAAACGCTGAATCCTCCCTACTGAATCCCTACTAAAGTAGCTTCGGTTATAATGTCCGCTCCCAGATGAGGAAATGGTCCCTGGTGTAGGTCTCATAGCTAGCAAGGGGCAGGATGGCCCTTCACACTCGGTTGGCCTGGCTGCAGAGTTGATGTTCTTAACTACCCTGACCTACACCTTCCTCATTAGAGAGCTAGGAGGAGAAAGGTGTATGGTGGGCAAGCAAGAAGATGCTTCTGGAAGGAGAGAGACTGTGTAGAGAGCAATGCTGGAGAGTCTAGGTAGGAGCAGTTCCCATGCTGCGTGGAGTTTGAGCCCCACTCTATGGCGTGACATGGAATTCTGTAGTGTCCGCCGCGCCCCTGAGGAGCCCTTTGGTTCTTCCATCACTTTGCCTTCGGACTTCAATTTCCTCACCAGTAAAACCACGAGGGTACTTTCTGCCCTTTTTCTCCCCCTCCAGAACCTTGGGAGGATTCCTGAAGCACCACCTGGGAAAATTCCCTAGCCCCTTAGAGAGGAGCATTGTTACCATTCCTGCTATCGTTATGCCATGATTATGCTAATAATGCCTTTTATCAGCTTCAGGCCTGAAGAGGAACCTGTATGTTTATTCAAACCTAAATGAAAAAGAGAACTTAGTTTTCCGTTATATCCTACTTGGAGAATATGCTTTTTAAAATAGCATTTTAATGATATAAGGAAAGGAGGCATTTCATTGCTCCTCAGTCAACCAGGAATGATTACGGAATTACCTGTTTTTCTCCATCCGAAATTACCACCATAAATGTGCTCCTTTATGGATGCATTTAATTCGTAGCCTTTCAGCTGCCGTTTGAAATGCTTCGCTTTAGCCATGCATCTTCAATGTCAGATTCTTCCCTCTAGAAATGTCTCTTTCCAAATATGAAAAAAGTCATCAAAGAGAAAGTGCGGAGTGTGTGTGTGTGTGTGTGTGTGTGTATGTGTGTACACATGTGGATTTGAACAAGTAATTGCATGAATTCATCCTAGAAAAAGTGCTAATACCTCATGGCTGACTATCACTGCAGTCACTTTCGAAGTCTGCCCCTTGGGAAGCCAAAATATGTGTCAATGCCACTGCTTAGTCAACCCTTCAAAGCAATTTTGGAACTCTTTCTGGAATGACCATCTCAGCTGTAGTCATCGTCCCCAAAATCTGACAGTTAAGTTGCCAAACTTGCCTGTGTGGACTTACATTGGCAGCACTGTACAAACAACTCCCTCCCCCCCCGCTCTCTCTCTCTCTCCATAAATATAAAACTTTCATTGGACCCTGGTAATATTTGCATGGATAAAGGTAAGACCGAAAAGCCACCAAGTGACTGGGGACAGGGAGGCTGACTGGGGTGAGACTGGTGACGTTTTAGACGTGGGTGCAGCCCCTTGTGGTGGTGAATGGGGAGGGCTAAGCAGGACACTGTCAGATATCACCCTCAGGGGCCTCAGGAGTTGATTAATGAACCTTCTGGGAGAGATGCTGTCTTATATAAAGTCAGTGTCAAATAAACCAAAATATGCTTCATAAATCAGGTGAAGTGAGGATGTTGTCATTTCCATTAGCCTGAGAAAAGTCCCATGATGCCCATCAGCTGTCTGTCCTGTTCAATCGAAGAGAAGCAAGGACCCTCCAGAGGGAAATCATCAGACATGCAAAGCTGTCTCTTTTTTTCTTCCCCAGCCTCCTGTTTCTGGTCCCCTTGGCATTTCTCCCTGATAAAAATGACTTGTCCTGATTCCTTTCCCAGTACCCACACTGCAAAGAACCTGGTAACCTGGCATTTACAGATTGACAGACCCAATTACATTTTCACTAAAATCAATTCACACCACAGTGTTATCTCAGCTTCAATTTAAGGCCCATTATGAAATCTCTCTCTGTAACACACACACACACACACACACACACACACACACACCTTCTTAAAGGTATTCTTTTTTTCTATTAGCAAGGAGACAGAGGTCTGGGGAAGTTGGAGTGCAGAAGTCTATAAAATCAGAGAAGACCCACCTCTGATTTCAAGGCCCCCACTAACAGAAACCTGATAGACAGTGAATGGATGACAAAGGTAGGCGGCCTAGAGGTCACAGTCTGTAATCTGCCCACACACAGAGGACAACTCCTCTTCCAGGAATCCTGTCCAGCCTCCTCTAGCTGCGAAGTAACTTTATTTCAAGAATTGTTAGGGACAAGAGACCTATCCTATTCATTGTCTCCCCCGCTTTTAGAACCACATTCTGCTTTACCCAGAGTTCTGGGGACACACCTTCTCCCAGCTGCCCTTCTTTTATGCAGAAGAGCTTGGCCCCTCAGCCATTACACCAGGCCTGACCCTAATCTGTGCTCTCTGTCAGCTTTCATGGGTATGAATGCTTTTAATTTTGCATACATCTGTTTGTTTTGAAAACCCTACTCCCTTTCTCTGAAAATCAGAATTACATATATCCATATTTCATAGCTACCCATTTTAAGGAAGTTTATGATAAAAAAGAGTGTTCCTGAGAGAGTATTGTCTTGCTGAATGGGAGTATTATAATACCACTCCCATTATTATATTTATTCAGCAGTTGTGCCTAGCTCTGTGATAGATAAAAGGTCAGGTTCCTTTCCTTAAAAATGTTTTAAGAGGGCTGCTCAGGCCACCACACAGGTCACACCATCATGGATTCATTATTTTCAGTGACATGCTCCACTAAAGAGAAAGAGAAAGGCTGATGTCATTATACGTAGAAGCAAAAAAAATTTTTAAAAGTCAGATTACATTTGCTTTTGCCTGAATTTTCTGAATGATACAAACCTGAGCAGAGTGTGTCCTGAGTTCCCCAAGTAATTGCCACACTAGGTTTCTGAATTTTCAACCATCTTTGAACAACTTGAATAAAAAGCAATATAGAAAAATCCATATTTAGATACAATTCTGTGGGGATATTTTTATGACAAACAAGGTATTGGAGCCTTCTGTACCCCAGATTCCCCCACAAGTAGCTAAAGGGGAAGACAGAATATATTATTAGACTTCATGGGTACACTGACTTCTTTGTAATACCAGTATTTACAATATGACAGCAGAAACAATTCCAAGGTTTTGCCTGTGTCATGTGAAATTGCCAACTTACTCTGATTCTGGAATATACATTTTGATAGGACTCTGCATACCTTCTAAGCATACATAGCTCTTATGAACATTTCATTTTTGGTTTTCCACAAAGGAAACCTCCTAAAAATAATTTCTTTAATGTATGGCATGGATCCCTGGGGATCTGTGTTTGGGAATACATAGAAATACGATTATTGAGTAAATACTGAGATCTAAGGTTTGCTTTGTTGTAGAGACTAAAAAGAACCTCATTTCCAGAAATTCTACTTTAATAATCCATGTCCCTATTACAGATTTCTATCAGATTCCAAAGGTCTCTATGAAAAGCCAAATTTTCATCCAAGTCCTTGGATATGTTTGAAATTGAGCCTTAGAATTATTTAATGAAGTTGGATGTTAAGGTATAACATACTCTTATATGTCTGTAAAACATCTTCTGTTGCTGCCCTTGCAAAGAGTGTGCCTTTGTCCTGGGGCCATGTCCCACTTCTCCTCGCACTACTTTTTTCTCTCTTCCTTCTTTTCCATCCACGTCAGGAAAATCATACTGTTTTTCTGACAGTTGATTTAATGATGCTCACCCTCCTTCCACCACAGGGTATGTGGCTTGATGAAACACGTCTAAATGAATTGCTTACCTAAGACTATGCATTTTGTCCTGAAAGAGGTGACTGTGAGAGGCTGTAGAACAACTGCAGAACCAAGAGAAGGAGGCATTGCTTCTGTTGGGTGGGACTCATGATCACATGCCTGTCAGGAGTGCGGGGTGCTTCCGGCAAGAGCGCAGGGTGCTTCCGGCAGTGTGAAACCAAAAGTGAAAGGGACCCGCAAGGGGCACCACCCCACAGCAGACAACACCTGGCCATGAGCAGGATTGTCCCGGTGCCTTCTGTTGGCCTGCAGGTTTTGTTCTAGCTGAGCGTCCGTAAATCATGGACGAAACAGCACTCAGGGTGCAAGGCCCACTTCCCAGGCCATGATTCCAACCCCTCCCACACAGCAGCCTGGAGTCCCTCTCCGCTAATTCAGTAGCACATCTATGGGCATAGAGGGCACTGGGGAGTCATTGACTAAAATGCACTGGTACTTCATCAGAGTTCACAACCTTTTTTACCTACTGCAAGAGCAAAAGGGATAAAGTTGTGTTTTCTTCAAAATAGGGCCTCGACATGCTGGCAGGCTCCAGGGAGCAAGAATTACAATGAATCGCTATAGATTCATCCCGTTGCACTGATGAGATATGCTTTCTGTTATGGTTTTATTAATTATAAGTGTAAAGGTTAAAAAGTAATAACTCACCACCTGAGTGCAGGTAGGTTCTTGATATTTAGTGATTTATGTGCATTTTTTTTAAGTAAATGATCTCTTTATTCTGCTAAATCTTCTTCCTGAGTTAAAATCCTTAGTTCAAATGAGCATTTTCATTTTGACATGTAAATTGTCTTTTCTATTATATGTGGATTACTTGGCTTTGCCAACTCTTTTCATTTTGTACTGTTTATAAAGAAGTTGTTGCCTATCAAGGTGCTTACATGGCTTTCGATAGGAATCTACATGAAAGTTGTCTAGTTGTCAAAATTAAGTGTTAGATACCAATTCATAACTTTAACAAGCACCTCATTCTAAATGCAGCTCCATTTAGATTCTTACTATTTACAAACATTTTCTGTACCCCAGATGTGGCTAGATTCAGCCCAAGTCTTGTTTTCTTTCAGAAATTTCCAGTCTAACTTGAAAAGCCCATGATTGCTTATAATACTTCTCTCCTCAAGCACCATTATAATAAGTTCCGTATATTAGTACATTGCAAATTAATTCACTAACTCAACGTTAAAAACACATTTATTGAGTTTCAACTGCAACAAGCACTGCTGTAGCCCCTGGGAAGATAGAAGATGATTAAGAGATAATCCCTGTCCTCAAGGAACACACCATCAAGTAGAGTAAGTGGAAATGTCTTAAACCAGTGGTTCCCAACCTTCCTAGTGCCATGACCCTTTAATACAGCTCCTCATGTTGTGGTGACCCCCATAAAGTTATTTTTGTTGCTACTTCATAACTGTCATTTTGCTACTGTTATGAATCGTCATGTAAATATCTGATATGTGTTTTCCATGGTCTTAGGCGACCCCTGTGAAAGGGTCGTTCGACCCCAAAGGGGTCATGACCACAGGTTGAGAACCGCTGTCTTAAGGAATTGCTATTTGGATTTTTCCTCACTGACTTTCCAATTTATGGAAATAATTGTCGATTCCAGTTGTAGAAACTGTTCCTTGCTAAATTTAGAATGAAAATCTTTTGCACATCTTAGAGAAGGAATGCACCCTTCAAAATAATATGGATAGGCTTTTTTTTTTTTTTTTTTTTTTTTTTTTTTTTTTTTTTTTTTTTTTTTTTTTTTTTTTTTTTTTTTTTTTTTTTTTTTTTTTTTTTTTTTTTTT
>PVJL010004474.1:0-75203 GCA_004026885.1 Lyroderma lyra | reverse complement strand
GGTTCCTACAACATAACAACATCTTGTATGATATAAATTAAAAGTTGACTGTTTGGTCCATCACTTTTAATTCTTTTTTTTTTTTTTAATTAATTTTTTTTAGTTCTCTTTCCATCACCTTATATTTAGCTTCCCCTCCTCCTCTCCCACCCCCTCCCCTTTCTCCCCTCCCTATCCCACTCATCCCCAAATAAACATTAAACTATTGATTGTGTCCATAGGTTGTTGGTTTGTTTGTTTGTTCATTTCTTTTCTCTTTGCTTTCAGTTTTATATTCCGCATATGAGTGAAGTCATACAGTTCTTTGTTTTTTCTGTCTGGCTTATTTCACTAAGCATGATGATCTCCAGGTCCATCCATTTTGTTGCAAATGGCAATATTTCATCGTTTCTTATAGCTGAGTAATATTCCATTGTGTATATATATCACAGCTTCTTTATCCAGTCATCTGTCACAGGGCACTTTGGTTGTTTCCATGTTTTGGCCACTGTGAACAGCGCTGCAATGAACATAGGGGTACATGAATCTTTGCGGACAAATGTTTTCAAGTCTTTTGGGTAGACCCCCAGAAGGGGGATTGCTGGGTCAAATGGTAACTCCATTCCCAATTTTCTGAGGAACCTCCACACTGCCCTCCACAGTGGTTGTACCAGTTTGCACTCCCACCAGCAGTGACACTTTTCATTGTTAACCCAAATAATAATGGGCAAAGGGCTTAGGTAAACATGAGTAGCATCACTCTGAGCAAGTCGGAACTCATGGACAAAGACCACTGGTGAATGAGTGCCCTATTCTTTACTATTTTGCAGAAGGGACACAGATGAATGACTTGGCCCCATGAAGCACTCCTGCTTCATCCCTCCCCATTTCTCCCTGTTTAGTAAGGAAAGTATGAGGTGGGGCATAGAGGGCAGAGAAGCATGTTGGGCTCAGACTCCAAACAGCTGAGCTGAGGTTCCAACTCTTTAGGGTAGCCCTGGGAAAGGATGGCTTCCAACATCTGGAGAGCTTGGGGATCCTTGGTCCTGTAAGCACTTAAATTGTGTGTAGCCTTCCCTCTGGGAAGTAAAGGGCCCTTCAGTCCCAGGTAGCTCACTGATAGGCTATCTAGGGGGTACTCATTGGGCAATGCAACTGGCCTCCTACACAATGAACTTTGAATGCGTAAAAGAATTTCAAGAATCCCCTAACTGTATAGATTTTAATGAAATGATAGTAGTAGTTCTCAGGCTTTGGCACCGGACGTCATGTGTACTAGTGCTTTATATGTATAACTTTTAATCCTCATGTCCACCATGAGAGCAGAGGTTATTTTCTCCACCTTACAAATTAGAAAACCAAAGTTAAGTTGTTTTCCCAAATATTATTAGTAATGGAGCTGAAATCCAAATTCAGTTCTATGTTCTTTCTACTATTAATACATGCTATTGTTTGCATTTAGATAATTACATTACTTAACCTATAAACTATAACCATAGAATCTCAAAATACTAGAGGTGAAGACCAGTGCTCACAATCTGTAATGTGCATATGAGTCATCTAGGGGTAGGTGAAAATGCAAGTTCTTATTCAGTGGATCTTAGATGGGGCCCGAGCCTCTACATTTCTGAAAAGATTCCCCATCAAGCTGATGCTGTTTGTCCAAGAATCACACTTGAGTAGAAATGCATAAATGTGTCTAACAGGGAACCTCGTCTAACTCTTTCATTCTGTGGGATTTAAGTTATAGAAAATCAAAGATGTTATCATTAAAAAATAAAGAATGGGTATATCTCATTTTTTTATCAAATAAATAGCATTTTTTCAAAGGTACTCATATTCCTTTAGAAAAATCTATTTGTGCACCATTAAGCTCTTCTAATATACAAGGGCTTTCTGAAAAACATGCAGCCATAAATGCCTGTATTTTTCCTATTACATGACTGGATACTTTCTAGACAGCCCACATATATATTATGTATTATGTTATATTATGAACATATATTTTTATATATATATACATATATAAAATGGAGTTTGCACATTGTATATACTATATATATTTTATTTTACATATTATATATTAGGTATTATGTGTGTATATATACAATACATACACACACACACACACATATATATTCAACTGATAGAATTTATTTTAAAAACCAAAGTTTCCAAATATGAAGGAAGAGAGAAGTCTGCTCATTGGCCACTGTCAACCTAGAACACTCATCTTTCCTCCTCAGCTCAAGAAGTGACTTCCAGCCCAACACCTGTCAGTGTGGTCTTTGGTGTTCACTGGGCTGGACAGAAGGAGGAAAAATGAACAGGATCATGGGCTTGCCTCCTGGAAGCCCTTCCCACCAGCTCTGCAGGTGGAGCCACAGCCGCACACAACAGACTGCTCACTAGTGCAGGACCCACCATCATCAAGCTCCAGAACCTGTTGTTTGCTCAGTTGAAGACCATTGAATAAAAGAGGGAGACGTGTGTGACTGGGAGCAAGTTGGGAAACAAGTCTGATAAATCACCCTTGAGCTCGAGAGCAGAAAGAGAAGCAATACTGTCTATGACAAGAAGGGAAGAGCTGTGAAGATTTGTGGGGAGGGAACGAATGACCAGACACAGGCCAACTGAGAAAGGCACAAACTCTTGTGAAATCCTGACTTTGTGGATCTTGATACAGGTCACAGGCTCTGAGGGACAAGCCTGGCAAAAAGTTTATCAGTTGCAATGCTTTTGACCTTCTTGTGGGATTGCAGCAAGTCTAAAAGGGACTCACTAGGACCTCTAGGGAACAATGTATGTGCTTTGGTTGCATAAGTTGGTGCCACATATTAGAGAAGAACTTTGAGGGCTGAGTAAACTAAGGATATTAGGGAAACACCCTGCCAGCCATATCTCTATCTCTGTATGTGGCCACAGATATTCACCCTGGCAACAATATGTGAATAAACATAAAGTAGGAAAATAAATGATTCACCATAGTTCACACAACAAATATTGCTTACTACCTTCATTTCAGGCATTTTTATGGGTACTAGAGATGCAGCAATAAACCAAACGAAGTCTCTTCCCTCATGAAGACCCTGGTGAAGGACACACTGGTACCAGTAACAAAAAGCACACATGGCAGGTTGTCTAACAGCATTATGACATTGATGAGGAGGAAAAAAATCAATTTCCAGCTGGGGCCACTATCTCACACTCTGTGTGGGGTTTGCACATGCTCCCTGTGCATGGATGGGTTTCCTCCCACATCCCCAAGACGTGCACATGAGGTGAATCAGTGCATCTCCAGCATCCGAGTCTGAGTGAGTGTACCTGTGAGTGGCCCTGTGATAGAAGGGCGACCTGTCCAGGCTGGGTGCCTGCCTGGCATCCTAAGCTGTCAGGGTGGGCTCCGGCCACCCGAGACCCAGAACTGGAATAAGAGGGTTGGGAAATCATTATCTTACTTGCTTTCATTCATCTTTCTTAAATGTATGTATAACTCACATTCATTTCAGTGCTGAATATTAGGGGTGTTTAGGTCTGCAAATAGAAGATTGGTGATGTTTTTGTGACCAGAAATATGCTTAGGAACTTAATTCTTGTTTATATCAATTAGCATAGGTATAATTAATTGGTTTAGTTCAGTGTTTCCTTGAAGTTGCAGTTTCCAAGAACCTATTGATGATATAAAGTGAGAACCTACTGTATATAATATGATGTCTGATTACAAGTGATACGAAGAAAAACAAATCAAGAGGAAAGATACAGATGGGAAGTGTCATTTTACATGAGGTGATCAGAGGGGTTTTCTCTGAGGGGGCAATATTTGAGCAGAGATTTTAATTGAGTAAAAGAAACAAAAAAGAGAGGCAAAGGATTGTATTCATACTCTTGAAAACATACTACAGTCTGCTCTCAGCTGCTGAAGCCTCAGTGAAAATTCCTATGAGCCTAAGACTAGTGTTTTTAACCTTATCTTTTAAGCTACCAGTTACAGAACATGTGCTATGGGCCTGGCTCTGCGTTAAGTGTGAACAAGTCACACATACTTTATCCTTTATAACCCTCACACGTCTATAAGGGACATATTATGATCTTCATTTTAAAAATAAGATAACCGAGATTCAGAGTTAAGAAACCAGTCCAAGGTACTCCAAAGCAGGCTGAGATTCATTTCCAGGTCTCCACTTAATCTTCACACACCTGCCCTCATTTTGAATGTCTGTGTGGTGCCACTGAGTTTCAAAACCATTTTAAATCTTTATTCTGATAATAACCTGAAACAACCTATTAGATATGCCTCTATCTCTCTCTCCCCTTCCCTCATTCTCATGCTTATTTTGAAACAGGCCTCCTCTGTCTGGGCTTTTCCACATAGTCAGGGCAGCAGTAGGATGGCACTGACCAGGGGTGGCCTGGACCAACATCTGTCTGAGCAGATGCAACAGTGGCTCAGGAGTGGGGCAAGGCTCAGACAAACAGGCTGGTGACGTTGACCAAGAGATTGAATTTCATGTAGAAATGCGTTAGGAAATAAAGGATTCGGTGTGTAAGACACAAAGCTTAGATAGATAGAAGTATGTAGGGCAGTGTCAATAAGAACTGAACATGTCAAGGAGCGATCTGACCATTCAGAGATAGATTCTTTTCTCTCTATTCACATTTTGTCAGTGATGTTTTAGCTTTCAGTCCAGCACTGAAGTGTCACTCAAAAATCAGAGGATTTCAAGTGATCACTGCCCTAGGCTGGGACAAGGAACACAAGTCAAGAGTACTCAGGTGACATAGTTTCCCTGAGCTAGTTTCAGGGAACCTCTTTAACGTTGCAATCAAGCCTTCTTACATGTTCAACCTTATTTTTTTCCAGCCAACAAATAAAAGTTAAGACAAGGGAAACCTAACAAGGAGATTCTTACCATTTACAATGGTTTTATAATCACCATTATCTTTAAGGTGAAACATAAATCTCAAACTTGACATCGTCTATGTTCTGTACTCATATATTTGTGGCCAGAAAAAGAATCACGTGAAGGGCACAGAAACCACACTGCATGGATGTGCCAAGTGAGAAAAACAATAGCATGCGTCCCATTATTAACCCCACGGGCATCTGGCTGGAAATGACAGATTTTGTTTTAGATTGTTTTGTGCAGGTTAAGTTTGTATTTGTATGAGGAATCTGGAAAAAGAAGACATAAAAAGTGTTAATGGTACCACTTGGGTAAGGACAAGAGGCCCTTGGTGGGAGAAGTAGTAAGACAACTGGAATTTCTAGTAAACTACATTGTAAAGTGTGCTACTGAGTCCCAGAAATGAGGAGGAAGGCCTATAAAGAAAATAAGGCTGTGCTCCCTAAATCACATAGAGGAATCCCTGTATCAAATATTTCTGTTTTCTCCCTTACAGTTTAAATTTGAAAAATGGTTTTAAATATCATTTTTGTGATGAAAACCTTTAACTAACAGCTGAAAGACTAGCCAATCAATTTGATTAATTTGCCAGCTAACTTGGTTATCTGTCCCTGCTGTGTCCTTGGCCAATACCAGTCTATAAGACATCGGCACCAAAGGAAACTGAGAATTGAGAGGGTAAGAACCAAATATGTAAATACGTACTAAGGGCTGAGACGAGCAAAATAATAACCCAATAGGCAAGCACAGGACATAGGAGCTACCGGAAACAGTGTCAGCAATTAGAGATCTATGCAGGCAACAAATGACTCTCGGTAAGACTCTCAATTGTAGTCTACTTGGGAATAAGATAAGCAAACAGTCCTTTTTCAGGCCTGGAAAACCAATAATAAGAATAAGACTTAATACTGAGTCCAAGGGACTGTGTGGTGAACCAAGGGACGGGTGTGTGCTTCTTTGCATCACCATGCTGTCGCAGATGAGCCGAGCCTGCTAATAGAGGACTGGCTGCAAACATGGGCATGTTGCACGTGGGCACCCGACAAAGCGAGTGCATAGGGAGGGGAAGCCCCTCCGGGTTCTAGCTGCCAAACCATGTGCTCTGTGTGGGGGCGGTGCAGTGGAAACACCTTGGTGGCCAGGTACCTTTTTCTGATTCCCACAATTGGCCCTCTTACCAACTCATGAGCCGGTGGAGTGGAAGGATGGCTTCTAATTCCTACAAAGGGACCAGCTGGGCTCGCGGAGGCCCTGGCAAAGGCAAACAGGCACACGCACCCAGAATAGGAAAGTGGTCACGAAGACAGACAGGAGTGGGGAGGGGTTGAAAGAAAGGAAAAAAAATGGAAAAGGAAGAGTTGGATAAGAGGGATCAGGTCAAGATACTAAATCTGAAATTTTTTAAAATAACTTAAAATTATTTCTTCTAACAACTATCGCAACTAGCTTGCATTCAGGGAATCTCTCAAAACTAATATTTACTTGAAAATGGAAAGTTGAATTTATTAGTTAAGATTGGGCTTAGCTATGAGTGACAGAAATCTGTAAAATAGCAACTTAAATAAAATAGAAATATATTATTCTCGGACATAAGAGTTTAGAGGTGGACAGTCCAGGGCTGGCATAGTGAGTGTCCTGCCATCTGAAACCCAGTGCCCTTCCAGGTGGCCAGCTACAGAGGATGTTTTGTTCTCATGGTCCAAAAGGGAGATTCACTCATCATGTCCATGTTTCAAGCATTAGGAACAAAGAAGTGGGTGAAGGGTCCATACAGCATCTCTTAAAGAAATGTCTCTTAAAGAAGCTGCTATACTATATTTTTACTAATATACCATTGGCTAGAATTTAGTCACATGTTGACTCCTAGCTACAAGGGAAGCTGGGAAATGCTTTATTTTAAGTGGCCTTAAATACAGCTATAAACTAGGGGTTCTAAGAGGAAAAAGTGGTTAGTTGGGTAGGAAAATACCCAACTAATGCAGAGACAGAAGTTGATATTTGAAAACAAAGCCTAGGGATATGAACATTTAATTAACAAAAGATCAATATTACAGGGTAGCAATAGAAGGGTAAATGTGTAATGTCCTATTATTTACAGCAATGCAAATTAAAGCAGAGGAATGGCACTTTCTTGTATCAGATTAACTCCCCGAAAAAGAGTAAAATTTGCTGTATAGTTTATAGAAAAGTGAAATCATTAACAATAGTTATCTTGAAGCAATGGAACTAAAATGATTTTTTTTTTCAAAAGAGCTTGTCTTAAATATAGTGTAGGGGTAATAAGAATCTTTTTTATTAAGTTAGCCAGTTGTTTTTTTTTCTTTGTTTGTGTCTGTTTATGCCTCTTTATTTAACTTTTGCAGCAATTTTAATTCTTGTTTCTGAGACCTAAAATGACAGTGAGGTGAATGAAATTATATGTGAGTGGTGATTTTTTCTTCTTTCCTCTTCTTATAATCTCAACAACAATCAGCAGAGTCTATTTAACTGTACTTTAGAGGTTCCCAGTCTTCTTGTCTTGTCCTTTTCTTTGACACTTGGGTGGTAGCCATTATTCTCTTAGGAACAGAATTGTAGCTGAAAATCTATGTGTCTATCCGGAGTCTAATTCTTGATGCTATGTGAACTTGCTTGACTAGGCTCACATCTTTCTAATGCTCCTCTCTGATATGATTGTGTGTATGTATCTTAATAAGTGGTGAGTGGATCTTTGTAAGCCATTGGTAAGGAGTACATATGCTTATAAGAAGCAATCTCTTCTATAAACACATTATTATGAATGCAAATGTTGGTCAAATACACATCATCTATTTGATGATGATTCCAAAATTTGTCTTTAGCCCTTCCTTCTCCTCTATGACCAGATTTCTTCATCCAACACTTCCATTTCGATGTCTAATTAAGTATCTAAAAATGTATCCTAGCCAGGATAAAATGCTTGATTCCCCCACCCATATAGATACTTACCCCTTCCCAAGTCTTCCCGCCCTACCCCCACACTTAATAAAATCACAAGCCACACAATTATTCGGGTAAAAATTCTAAAGAGTCTCTTCTGATTTTGCTCATGTCCTTGTCCTCCCTATCCCATTCATCAGTAAGTTCAATTTGCTCCACTTTCTAATTATATCCCAAAATCCAATCACTTCACACTACCTCTAGTGCTAACTTTGGTCCAGTCCACTATCATTTTTTATTGACTACCATGCCAGCTGTAACTATCAGTCAGGTCAGGCTGACCACTTCAACAAACAATACTCAAGCTTCAATGGCTTGCCATAATAGGGATTTTTTTCTACCAGTGAGGCTCTGCTCCATGTAGTCATTCAGGGTCTAGGTTTCTTCAAATAGTGATTCCACCATCACCCAAGTCCTCAAAGCACAGCCTCCAACCAGCAAATGAAGGAAGAGAGAACTGATGGAGATTCATAGGAAAAGTTTTAGGGTTACGGATTTAAAATTACCTGTATCATTTCCATGCACATCTCACTGGCCAGAAGTTAGTCACATAGCTCCACCTCTGCAAGGGAGAGTGGGTAATGTAGTCTTCCTATGTGGCCAGGAGGAATATAAAACACACAACATTGTTTTTGTCACACATATTTCCTGCTTCTCCAACAGTTATGACATCTTCTCAAATAGATTAAAAATCAGAGCATATCACTCCCCTATTTAAAGCTTTCCACTAGCTCCCCACTGTGATCATATCAAAATATAAACTTCTTACCCTGTTTGCAAAATCATATATGATCAAATACCTGTTTGTCTCTCTGACCTTAGATACTTCTACACTCCCTTCTTGCTTACTATTTTCTGATGCCCCTTCATAACTCTAAGTTCACTCTTAGCTTGGGGCCTGGGCACAGGCTGGCCCCCTTTTCTAAAACACTCTTATTCTATATATTTAGATATTTACTCTTTCTTATCATTCTGTCTTGTCACCTCCTCACAGAAGTTATCCATTTTTATCTCATTAAAAGTAGCTCCTTACATACTAATGTCTCACTGTTATATTACCATGTGCTATTTTATTTATAGCATTTATAATTATGAGCTATTACCATTATGTATAATTTTATTTATTTATCATCTGAAACCTCTTACTCTATTAAGAGCACAGATCTAGTATATTTTGTTCACTGTCAAATACATTATTAAAACACTGACTAATAATAGGATATGTGTAGTATATCAATTTGTTGGATGAATGCATGAACAAGTATCAGTTAGATATGAGTTCTGTATCAGCTGCTATGAAAGGGACTCAAAATAATGAGGGTTATTTTTCTCACATGTAATTCCTATATAAACAGCCCAGATTTAAGGCTACTAAACCAGCTTCACAGAGTCAAAGCCCGTCTTGTTGCTCTGCTAGGGGTTGCCCTAACTGACTGGTTCACCTTGGCTCACACCTCATCCACATTCCAGCCAGCAGGTGCGAGAAAGTAGGGTCTACCCTTTTATATTTGGACTCAGAAGTTAAACACATCATCTGCTCTTACATCCTAATGCCCCGAACTTAATCATGTCATCACACCTAGTTGTAAGAGTGGATGAAAAATTCAGACTGAATCTTTGTAAGTAGGTAACAAGATTTTTTAAAATGGGGTTCTTTTATTATAGAAAAGAAAATATATACTGTAAGGAAACTAAAAATCTCTACCATAATACTTGAAGTCACTTTTGTTCCAATTAGAATTTGATAAGGGAAGAAACTTCGTGGAAAAGAACTGACCTTCAGGTAAAAAGACCTCCTTAATATTTGAAACAGTTAAGTCTATTTATAGCTAACCTGGTACCAAAACAGCAAATATTCTAACATTAACTACCAATCCCTTTTTCATTTAATTATCTGTAATATCTGAGCAAAAATAGTGGAGCACGATCTCTGTCCTAGTTCTGACTCAGCTTCTCTGGCATATGGTCGCCCTGGTTCGTGTCTCCTCCTCACTCCCATATCCCACGCTGAGTGATTTCCCCAGGCTGACCTGGACGGGTTTCAATTTAAAGCTAATGGACTAATTGGAAAGAACCCTGGATTCCAGGGTTGAAACTTCAAAGTGGGAAAAGTACTGTGTCTTTACTGCATTGACTTTATCGGTGGCCTTTCCATCCCTTTAGCTAATTCTTTCCATCCTTCGAGATGCACTAATAATGTGTGCAAGTTAAAAATTTCGAAGAGTGGCTTTCTGATGCAAATATGAACTTTCCCAGCTCCACCTGTCTGTGAATACCCTCTGCTGCTGGGATGGAGGGCACTGAAGAGGCTTCCCTAGACTTTGTGTAGTACTGGTACAGATAAATTCTAGGTTGAGTCTAGGCCAGAAAAATAAACTGTCTTTTCTCCACTGAGTTTTTCCTCTTGGCAAATCATCTCCGTAGCCCCGCCCATTCCCCAGTCACCATTTGTCTTTACTGCTTCAACAATTTAAGAGAGTTATTCCTTCAGATACAATTCCGCTCAACTAAGGTTTTAATTTTTCTATGTTGTGTACATTTTTAATGGTTACGACTGTATCACCATCTTGCTACTTGGATTTACTTTTTTTCTTTTTCTGTGAGTGCCCTTAGCACTATCAGATAGAAATTCTCAGGCATGCCTATATCTCAAAAGTATGATAAGCGTATCCCTGGAGATAAATCTTTCAAATTTTTAATAACTATATTCAAAACATACTGTACAAACATTTGGCACCTGGAGGCCTTCAAATGTCTTTCTCCAGCAACTGTTTCAACACATTTAAGTTTGAGAAAATACATACAGTATGGGCCCAAAAGTAGGTATACAGTATAGTTCATTTGCATTTTATTTTATCATTTATTGCATTTACATTTGTTTAACACTGATGAATTTCATTGATTCAACTGTATACCTATTCTTGGGCCACCCTGTGTATATGTAGTAAAATCAAGTGTTTTCTTCAGTGTTGCTTGGTGATCTAAAAGGGTTATGGCATCCTTAAAGAAGGAAGTCAGAAAGGAAACCGTTCAGGCCCAGCACACTGCAGTTTAGAGTCCACACATTCTTGCTCATCTGCCATCTTGACAGTACGCATAATCTGTGTATGTCAGTCTTTTTCTGTTTCACTGATCCATTCTTATCAGCCTGGCTTTGTGATTTGGACTGCCTAGGCTGACTGGTGATGCACTCAGTCCTAAACCAACCTGAAAACATGATCTTGAGCACTTTACTTAATTTCTTTGTGGCATAGGAATTTGTAAGGAATGACTAATTCTTTTATTCTTGTTTTACATAAAAGTAGTATTATTTAAAAATTTAATATAAATAAAGTTGTGAAAAATACCATGTTTTAAAGGCAGAGTTGCTCACTCCATGCTACTTTATACTGTAGCTTTAGTTCAGAGGACTCATTCATTATGAGACAAGTCACAGGATTTTACTGAAATTCAGATTAATTTCAGAGAATTCTTTAAGTGATCAGTTGAGGAATGCCAATGAAAGAGTGGTTTCACTGGCATTCCAAATACAGAGTGGTTTTATTTTCCTCCTATCACTGCCTTCAACATAAGAGCCTTAACATTTTGGATGGATTCCATAACCTCAGGTCAATTTTGGGTATTATAATTCAGCCTATTTCACTACAAATCTTTAATTTTCTGTTCCATTAGCCGTCATCAACTAGTTGTGGAAAGGGGCATGGTATACTGCTCCCCTTCTAACCCCTTGGAGGGTGTGTGTGTGTGTGTGTGTGTGTGGTTTTGAGGAGTGGGTGGAAAGGTTTGGTTCAGAGATACCTGCTTCTGCCCCTTTTTCCAGGTCTAGCTCTTCAAACTTGGGAATAGAGAAGAGGGCAGATCTTCTGAAGCACCTGATAACCTAAGGCTTCTCGCTTTGGCTCACAATGGTCCTACTTGCTACAGATGGCATCTCAGTTTTGGTAGTCCCCACAGAGATGATGAGGGTAGTTTGCTGTGGATCCCTTCAAGGAGGGTTTACGAGGGCTCCCTTTGATCCTGCAGCCTATAGGTTCCTTGGTGGGGTATACCCTCAGCTGGCCAGTTTTTGCTTTGGTTGCCAGTGTCCTGCCTCCTCCATTCATCTTCCTGTCCCTTCAGTGGAACTAGACAAACTGCAAAGGGCTCCTTCCACCCACATGGAGAGCCACAAAGACACACAGGAGGACACCACTGCACATTTCTCCCAAGCCACACTATACACTTCAGTCCCTTGTCATTTTGCTGAAATGTGCAACTCCAGCAGCATTCCATCACTTTCTGGAATCGACAGACCAGAAGCAACCATCATTCTCTTTGTTCACTCACACAACAACTGGGCACACACACATCACACTCTCCCAAGAAACCCCTCACCATACCCTAGATTATAGCCCAAGAATTGGCTCACGTTTTGCAGCTCAGAGATCTTCCAGCAGGTATGTAAAGTGAGATTCTCTCACAGCATCACCACCACCACCTCAGCTCACCCCACAAGTTCCTCACTTTCTTTTTTACATTTAGACACTCAAAGGTTTCCTTTAGGCTGCATTACTGATTTTGCATGAGGTAGGGGTGTTCTCAGGGACTTTGCATTCCTTTGTCCAGTACAGGGCAATTCTGAGGCAACGGGAAGAGTCCCAGTCATTGTTTCTAATAAATAGAATAATGATAATTGCCAGGCACTACAATTCACTGTCACGTTCATCACAAATAGAATGGCATTATGAGTAGCACAACTTCTGATGTATACCTTTTAGTTTTTACTGTTTTTTGGCTTCAGTTTTCTTGTATGCAGAAAGAATCTCCCCTATAATCTTTTATGAGTCTATCCTACCAAGTCAGAAACCTCTGGAAACTTTTCACAACTTTCGTTCAGAAGTGATATAACTATTATGCACCTGTGAAAGCTGCTTAGGACTTTAAATACCAATGGATTATTCTCCTCTATAACCAGGCATTGTCATCGTCTCAAAGTGATCTCCATGAAGAATTGTTCTCTGTTTTGGCACGTACTTGAGTTATATGTCTCCATAACAGTAAACAGTATTACAATATAAACCTAATACATAAATCAACACACCTAGTAATGTAAAGAAATGCCAATGAACTAAATATATAATTTTCTTAAGTAAATAAGAGCATAAAGATTTAACATCAGCTTTTCCAATCCATATTGACAAGCATTTTGGAGAGCCTGAGGCAACCCTCTTCATGCCTTTACTTTTTAAGCAGAGAGGTAATAAAAAGTTTTTGACATTTAATTAGGTTTCTTTTCCCTGGAATTATCATTGTAGGAGACCTTTCAATGTGGACAGTTAATCACTACCTAAAGCAGACATATTTTATTGCCCCTAATCTGAAATGAATTCTAATAAAGTTTTAAGAAGTACCTTTGGGGAAATTTGACAAGGTGATGAAAAGGGAGAGAAAAAAGAGCCTTATGCTAAATAATGTATCATTGTCATGCTCTCTTTAGACTGATTTGTGTAGTATTCATTCCCTTTTCTTTCTTTCCTTTATGGGTGCATTCAACTCTATTAGTCGGCAAATGCTAGAGAAACAGACTCAATGTATCTATAGCAAAACAATAAGGTATTGCTTCATGTGATTATGGAGACCTAGTAGTCCCTCTGCATGGAAGCTGGAACCCCAAGAGTCTTTGTGGTGCACAATGGCTGTCTGGAAAGTACCCAGCCGTATGATAGGAAGAATAGAAGTATTTATGGCTAGATGTTTTCTGGACAGCCCTCGTAGTTTCAGTTCAAGTCCATATGCCTGAAAACCAGGTGAGCCAATGGTTTAAGTGCCTGTCTGAATGCAGGAGAGCTTATGTGCCGCTTGAAAACAGTCAGGTAGAGAGTGTGAATGTTATGCTTTGTTCTATTCCGGCCTTCAGTGGCCTGGAGGAGCTCCACATTCATTGGGGAGAGCAATCTACGGTACTCTGCCCACCAACTTAAATGTTAGTCTAATCCAGAAACACCCTTACAGCCACACTGAAAATATCTTGGCACCCCACGTGAGGGTACACATAAAGTTAATGATCAGAATGACACTAAGAAAACATTTAAATGGCTTTTGAAACAATCACCGAACGTACTAGTGGAGAAAGATAAAAAGATATGTCCCTCATATAGATATTTTATGTACACAATACCAAACTTTCAGATTTGAAAATATTTAGAAAATTAACTAAATATCTTGTTACCCATATTTTTGGTACAGCATAGCCAGAAGACTGGCTATGAACAAACATGAGATTAAAAAAAAATCAGTATCATGTTAACATTGATGAATACGGGATGTTCTGAAATAATCAGAGAGCAAGAACTCTAGATACAGAGCATTTTAAACCTGACCCAGAGATGGCCTGCTTCATGGTGGCTGGATCCTTGTTTAAATTACAAATTTCTGAACTCCAGCTCAAACCACAGAAAAACATCTGGAAAGGGGCATTAGAAGCTACATTTTAACAACCTCAAGCATCCTAAAGTTCAAATCTCTGCTCATAATCTGAAGTAACTGGAGTCTAAAAGTGGGAAGTAGTGCAGAAGGAATTGCGGCATGCTTTGATTTTGAAATTTGGACCCACTGCTCATGGTGCAAGTGCTTCACAAAGGGGTATTTCTTTTTATCTTCACCCACCTGGTCCAGAATTTTCAATGTATTCCCTATAATGAGTCAGTGGTTTCATTTTATCAAGCACCAGTTGACCATGAAAGGTGCAAACCTTTTTTCTCAATTCTTCCCTTGCTCTGATTTTTTTTTTCACTAGAATGGGGTGGGGGAGGATTGTAACAAAAAGAGCAGAACACTGCTTCAGTTTTTGGAAAGGAGAAGTGAGATTACAGGTCACCCAGACTGATAAGAAGCTACATAGCGTGAAATACTTGTCCTCATTAGAGGAATGAGTAAGATTTTTCTTGGTGGGGAAAGTCATAAGAAGCAGTGTCCCCATGGGAAGCATCATAAAATGAAGCTTGTGGAGCATATACCACCAGGATTCTCCACTAATAATAAAGTCTACTTGTGCCAAATAGAAGAATGGAAACTCTGAAACAGACAGGAGCTGAGTTAATTATCATTTCCTGGCGAAGCCACTGTTTTGCAAAGCTGTGCTTGCTGAGTTTGAGGTTTAGTGCACTGCCAGACAAAACTACTGGCCCTTCTTTAGAACATTTGCAGGCCAGAGGCATTCCAAATTATAGCAACTGATAAGAAAATATGAGGGTTGAAGTACAACCAAAGGCCATGCCCACAAAATCACTAAACATATGTGACAATTTCTGAATAATAGAAACATATAATTGCAGTTGAGACATTTTCCATTTATATCACCTCTAAAACAATCTATATTATATCTCAAATAGGGATTTTAAATAGGGGATTAGGTACAAAGATGCTGGAAGAACAAGAAGATCAAAAGCGAAAGGAAAGGCCTAGAAGAGCAAAGAGTAGGAGGCCGTGATAGCCAGAGATGAGAGGCTGCTGTCACAGCTCATACTTGCTGTATTGCACCTTGGACCTGCTGTCACAGTTGGTTTTGGATCTACCAGAATTGCTGCATTGATCAGAGCTAAACCATTGCCTGAAACTCTTACAGCTGTCATTTCTTTAGCCACTGTTGTATTGTTGTCTCCTCTTCTGTTGGCCAAATGTTTCCCTGAAACCATAAGGAGGAAGACAGCCATTTCTCCCCTTCCTCCTAACTACCAGTCTTTCACTGGTCCTACCCATGGTAGAGCGTAACCTGATGCTAGCTAGCAAAAGAGCTTGGAAAACATAGTTTGCAGACTACCAAAGCCTTGCAATACTCAACAGAATGCAGATGAATGGGGACTGCGAGCAAAGGGGCAAATCGCTGTGCATGCAATATGGTGCAGGTATCAGCCTTGTGAGGGTATAAAAACAAGTGGTAGACAGAGACCAAGTTAAAATTAGGACAAGAAATTACTTATGTATCCATCCTTAATGTGTTGGCATTTAATATGGGATCTTCTGGCAAGTAAATTTGCTTCTAGAATAGGCTGACCAGACATACTGTTTTAAACAAAACAGAAAACAATAGTACGTATGGTCAATGAAATGATACCTTGAAGTTAGCTCAGTGAGATTAGGGTGAACGTATGCATTGTTTGAAACGGGACAGTACCATTGTTTAAAACAGAAGGTCTGGTCAGCTTACTCTAGAATGACTGGTAAATTTTGAGTTTGAGTCTTATTGAAAAACATCCTATAGTTGGTTAATTTAATAAATCATTTTTGAGCATATTTTATGCTCCAGAAACCATGCCAGGCAAGGTTATCACCATTTACAACTTCAGGGAGTGCCATTTTCAGATACTAGGTATAAGACACAGTCTTATCTGTGCCGCCCAGAAATTTATGAGCTATAAGACCTGGGCAAGGTATCTATAGATAACAAGTGCCTGCATCTAAACCAGGCCTTTTCCCATAAGGACTGTTCTAAAAGGATTAATTTGTTGCATTTTTTAGAAGACCAGCACACAAGAACAAGCTCATTAAATCATAACAAGAACTGACACTTATCGAGAATTTACTAAGTTCCATACAGTCTTTCATAGTCATTATAAGTGGGATCTTATTTAATCCTCATAAAAGTCCCATGGGGTAGGTACTACTATTGAATTCTCATTTTTAAAAAAAGCACAAAAAAGCTAAGCATTGAGCAAAGATGACACAACTAGTAAGAGGTAGAACCAAGACAGGGCCTGGGGCCCAGACAAAATGACAGAAACCTGACCTTTTATCAATAACAAACCCAAACTGTAAAGTGAGGAATAAATTAGTTGTTAGCAGTGCTGATCACTCAGAAGTAGAGTTGATTTGTAAGATTGTCTTTTCTTTTTTAGTGATGGCTTAAAATATTATTTTTTGTGAATAAAACTCAAACAGAGCTGAAGAAAGATAAGATTGACTTTTAAGAGAGGCTGTCATTCTCCTCATGAATAAGAGCATGGAAAGCAAGGCCACCTGTGGGAAAGTTCGAATGAGGAGAGCATTTTCAAGATTATCCGGGGAACCAGAAGGGCATTGCTGGGTATCTCCACTGACAACACCCAGGAAAACTAGTCTCCCAAACTCCCCTCTGTGTGCTCTGTGCTATACCTGGAACAAAGCCTTGCAGGTAGTAGATATGTTTTATTATTACTATGATACTTAAAATTGAATTGAATGACATTATTTGACAAGATGAAGAGAACTTTATAATAAACTTCAACTTATCTCCCTACCATTATTGCAATCCTTCACTTACTTATACCAAAAGTAATGTCATTGATTTTTTTTTATTCATGTGAATTACTAAGTATCTGTAAAAGAAAACGTTCAAACGGCATGAAAGAAAATGATCAGTTATTTACATCCCAACGTGAATTCATCAGAATTTTCTTTTTGAAGGTCAGTTACGATCAGTTATACTAAGGAAGTAGAAATATGGTAGCAATGGAAAGCACGCTGAGAAGTGAACATCACAGGAAACGAACTTAGTGTCAGGAAAAAGGGAGAAGGGGTCAAGTACACTAAATGTCGTGCCGTGCACAGGCCAACTTCACACCGTGAAGAACGTTCCTATTTAAAATACCGTAATACGCCCAACTAGGAAATGCTGGCCTAGAAGTGTACGTCATGGTTTGGTAGGTTTTTCTAATTGCAGAAATCTAGCCCCCACTGAGGGTGGGTGTGGATTTGCTTTCTTTTCCCGAGAAGGGACATGTCTATTTTCCAGTAGAGTGAAAGCTCAGCTTTCTCACTTGGTTCCCCCAGACCTTCTCCCTTATCTTCCTGGGCAAGACCCCACCCCCATCATCACCGGCTACAGTGCAGTCGTTAATTAATCTAATGGTAGTTCTCCATCCTCTCCTGTATCAACCTCAGATCAACATTTGACACAATGGGTCATGTCCTCCACTTGAAACGCTCACTTTTCCTGGTTCTTTGGATTCCAGATTCTTCCAATTTTTTCCTACCTCCCAGACTGCTGCTGCTCAGACTATTTTGTTCCATCTGCCTTCGCTGCCTGACTTCTAAGTATTGAATTGTCTTCAGGGTTTAGCCCAAAGATGTCTTTGGTATTTCTCTATATTCACTCCATAGATTTCATTCAGTTCCCTTATCATCAATATATTAATGATTCCTAGAATCCATCTCTAGTCCAGTCTTCTTTCTTGAACTCTATGCACAACATCCAAATATCTGGTTGGTGTCTGGACTTAGATGTCTATTAGGCATCTCAGATTTAACATGTCCAAAATCAAACTCTCAATTCCTGCATGTAACCCCCTCTAGGGCTTCTCCTCATCAGATCTTTCCCAACACAGTCAATATCATTCCTATGCATGTGCTTGATAAGGCTCAAAACCTCAGGGTTATTCTTGACTTCTCTTTCACCCACATCCAATCCATGAAGACATTTTGTTGGCTCCACCTACATGTCTCACCATCGCTACCTCTCTCGTGCTAATCTGAAGGACCATCCGATTCTACCTAGACTCCTTCCTTGGTCTCCCAGCACCTACTCCTCCTAGAATCATAATTCAATTTACTCTTCTCTCCAATTATTCTGATTACTTCTGTCAGTGCTTACACAGCCCTACATGCTCTGACCCCTGCTAAATCTCTGACTTTTTTCCTATAGTTCTCCCTTTGGCATATTATGCTCTAATAACACTGGTCTTTTTGCCGTCACTCCCACATGCCAAGCATGTTTCCATCCTGAGCCTGTACAATTGCCATGCCCTCAGCTCATAACATTGTCCCCTGAGACATAGTCATGGCACATATCCTCATCTTATCCAGGTCCTTGGCCCAAAGGCATCTTCCCAGAGAGGCCTCTCCCAACCACCTTATGGAAAACAGCAACCCCTTTCTTCTCTGTTTTCTTACCAGTTAGTAGTTATATGAGCGCTGACCAGGAGGTACCCGGCCGTGTAACGTGACAATGTTAAATTGACAATGGCTGGATTTTTTTCTGGGCACTTCTCGTACTTCATGGCACTGTGTCAGGCAAGGTATATATAATACGGGAATAAGCGCCTACACCAGGTGGTCCAAAAGAAGAACTATAATGTAAGGAAATAGGAACAAAGGTGTTGAAAGAGGCAGCACAAAAATTAGAAAGCACTACTGCTGGCCCCAAATGTCATAAAGTGAAGTAATAGTAAAAGCGAAACGACGACTATTAGTTAATGAAGCCAGATGACAGGCTACAGCATCTGCAACCTGGAAAGGCCTAGAGAGAGCAGAGGTATTAGTGAAGAGCAATGGCAACAGTGACAAGACCTTAATCGTCCCCCACTCAGGGCTCACCGCTTCCTGCCAGAGTTCATGAATATTGATTAATTATTAATGAGCTCCTAAAACCAGGTTAGTACAGATGCATTTATGTACATTTTAATAGCAACTTATTCCAGAGTGCCCTCCCAAAATGTGGGAGACATAAGCTTAAGATGTTGAACCTGACATTTCCCAGGTCAACGCAGAGCCTGGGCCTACGACATACGTATCAGTCAGGGTTCTCCAGAGAAATAGAACTGGAGAACATATATAAAAATGTAAGTATATAAATGCATAAATATATAAATTGTGTATATTTATACACACGCAAATACACACATATATCAGTAGCTGGAAAGTATTCAGCCATATGATATGAAAAATAGAGGCATTTGTGGCTGGATTTGTTCCTAACAGCTCTCATATGCATATTATAAATAGGTATATAGACTCAATTGGTTTTGAGAGATATGGTTTATTTAAGGAATTGGCTCACGTGATTATGGAGGCTGAGAAGTCCCACAGTCTGCTGTCTGAAAACTGGAGAATCCGGCTGGTGGTATAATTGAGCTCTAGTCCAAAGGCCCTAGAATTGAGGGGGTCACTGGCATAATTTCTGTTTTGAGCCCAAAGGCCCAAAATCCAGGAGCCTAGATGTCTGATGGCAGGTGAAGGTGATCACTTTTTTTCAAACAGAGGGAGTGAATTCTCCCTTTCCCCACTTTTTTGTTCTGTTGAGGCCCTCAGTGGATTGGATTGGGTGATGCCCACCAGTATTGGTAAAGGCAATCTTCTTTACTCAACCTACCACTTCAAATGGTCATCTTTTCTGTAGGTGTCCTCACAGACACGCCCAGAAATTGTGGTTTATCAGCTATCTGGGCATTTCTATCCCACTTAAGTTGATGCACAGAATTAACTATCACAACGTGTAACATCCTAATGTCATAAATGGGAAGTAAAGGAAGGAAAGGAGTGAAGAAGAAAGGAAGAACAATGTTTGCCAAAAAAATCTAATAAATTCAAAACCACGAAGAAATAAAATTGGGAAGAGATAGAAGTATGAAGTATGTTGCAGAGGGAAATCAGACCAATGAAGAAAGAAAATAAATAGGATTAAGATGTCTGATTTCACCTGCAGTTGGTTGTTGGTGTGAGAGGTAGAATGTCTGTGGTTGTCCCTCTTCTGCTGAAGTCTTACACACAATGACTAATGGTAGGTGTGACAGAATAAGCTTGTCACAAACAACTCCAGTCGTCTCTAATCCAAGGGAAGCCAAGAATGAGTCCCCATGCCTCTGTTTTTATGTGTTTGTTTGTTGTCATCATTGTTGTTTTCTGATCGTGGAACAGCCCATCCTAAATAAAAAGATGTCACAAATGTTTAGGACCAAAACACCAGGTGCTGTTTTGTTTCCTTTGTTCTCAGTTCCCAGAACCTAGTTTTCAATGAAAGACATGCTTGATGGAAAGAAGGAGATAATTGACAAATAAATAAAAACCTGATTAACAGAAAAGGCAAAACAGCTCCTTTAAACAAAACAGAACATATACTTCTGCCTTCCAATCAAATTCCAAGAGTCTCACTAAAATGTGGAATGAGCGTGTGTGTGCGTGTTTGTGTGCACGCACACGTGTGTGCGCACACACATATCCATGCCTGTGCAGTGCACTGGACCTCATCCTGACTTTCCAGCTACTTTTCTGGCCCCTCTGTCAAGGTCTCAATAGGTCCTTCCATTCAGAGGGAGAAACTCAAAACCAAGGAAGCTGTTATCTTCTGAAGCGATTTCAGAGAATTTAATCCCAGATGAGATCGTACAAATCACCTAGTGCAAAATCCTGGATGTGAACAGAAAAGTGAAGTGAGTACTTCAATCTCACTTGGCCAAAAAGAGGTAGAGCAATGTTTCCCAGTCAAGGAGGACACTGAACCAGATCCTGACAGGGCAGTAGCCACGCCCTCCACGTGGAGAGCTGTTTGTGCAGGGCCTGCCAGTGTTAAGACACACACTAGATCTTAGCGGGGATAAGATTTACGGAGCCCAATTACGTCTACATCATTGTTAGTGCTTGTTTAGTCATCTGTAAAAGAGGGGAATTATGTTACTGACTCCTTTCAAAGAGTCCAAGAGATGAAATAACCGAGAATAAAAATGGCATAGTAATTGAGTTTGAGCTATAAGCTAATAAATCACCATAAGACATCTAAGGATAACAAAAATATTTGTCATTTGGCCTATGGTGATGATTTGCTTAGTTTTAAAACTCTGACCTCCAAAGAGTATTGCATTTGAACACTAGAAAATATAAAAATCTTTAAACTTTTATTTAATATTAATAATATTTTGAATGTATGATTGCTGTCTGTAATGGAAATATATAAAGGGAATGTGCACTGAATTCTTAAGGGGTTACAATAGTCTCATGTGAGCAAACCCATTCAATGTCCCCATTAGGTAAGCATTTGGTACTTATTCCTAATCTGCTTCAGATGCTGTGAACAACATATTTAAGTAAATGTTTTCCTGAGATGCAGAACTGGGACGGCTTTGCAAAATCTGTGTTTTCAGGTGTCTGATATGTACTTGTGATCTTTCTGATATTTAAACTATTTCCTCACAAGGTCACTGCTTCAAACTATACTGGTAATCTCTAATTTTGGGATTATAGTTCACTTCTAGATATAGATAGATAGATAGATAGATAGATAGATAGATAGATAGATATAGATAGATATATCTTTATAAATAGAAATATTTTTATTATTAGACTTATTGGGGTTACATAGGTTTCAGGCATACAATTCTACAGTGCATCATCTACTTGTTGCATTATATGTTCACCACCCAGTGTGAGTTCTCTTTCCATCACTTCTAGATTTTTTTGACCATCATGATTAAAGTAGCCCTCTGCCTATCCATTGGTGTGAACAATCATTCAAAACATACTTTATAGTTTTAATTGCAGTAAATACATTAGCACCCATTGTGCATACTGGGCACCCTGCTAGGTGGTTTGACACTCAGTTGTCATGCATTCCTGAGAGAAAGGGATTTATGAAATAAAGGAACCATTGTGTCTTTGTTATTTACATCACTATTATTATTTCATCATTCACATATTCTAATCTCCTCAGATCATTAGCTACCTATCGTTTTACATTCACTGGTAGAGAAGAAGCTTATTAAAATGGATATTTCATAAATAGAAGTTAGTAGGAAAGATATGGTTCCTAAGGGGCTGAATTTATAGAATGGCATACTTAAACATGAAATAAAGAAAAGATTATGTGGGCTAAATTTTCATTTCTGATAGAAACTGTGACATTTAAACTCAACAACATGGGTGACTGATGAGATGGAGTAATCCGAGCCCAGAGTGGGTTAGCAAAGAGTGACATCAAGGAGACTGCCCCAGCTCTACGGCAGCGCCATGTTTCTACAGTTGGTCCATTCACAAGAGTCTGTTCACTGCTAGGAACATGTGAAACAGAATCAGCTATGTCTTCTGGAAATGTTAGTCAGTGTCCCAGAGACTGAGGCTGGAATGAGGCAGGAAAGGAAAAACAAAATCCCAATCCCTAGATTGTGTCAAATAAGCAAGAGCTAGAGTGGGGGGAATGCCGAGGATTGGTTGATGGCCATAGTGCTCAGAGATCACTCCAATAACAGTAATTGGACATTTGGGGTATCATTCTGTATCCCTATCTTTTTATAGCAGAATCTCTCTTTAGTTTCCTCGTGTGGGTTCTGACCTATTTTAGTGGAATGTGGTTCCAATGACACCTTAGTCTTCACAGCCTCTGCAGTGATATTCTAGTTTGCTTTGTGTGTGGGCTACCCAGAGGCCATTATAAAACTAGTATTCTAGACTGTCTTTCTCTCTTAAACGTTTTGCAATGTTAACTCCAATCAGTTTCACGTGGGGGTTGCTAGGGATCTCCCCAAATAAAAGATTTAAAGAAATCCTTTCTCCAGTTTCCTCCTCTTGAAACCCGCTCCCCTCTCATTGGTATGGGGAAGAGTACATCTTGAGGTGGGAGTTGGGGAGTCCAAACTTTCCCCACCATCTCTGCTGACACCACCCTGGCTGCAGAGGAGTCAGGGAGCTGCCTAGGACATGCTACGTGCAGGACTGAGGTGGGATTGGAAGTCCAGGCCCCCCACTCAGTCTCTGCCAGCACCACAGGGAATGAGAGACGAGGGCATAGTTTTTTCCATAATACTTGGCTGGAGTACGGTGAATAGTTTCAAAAGTATTGCCATCCTGCAGACTTTTGGGGGATTTTTGTCTGTTTTGTCTGTGTCTTCTGGCACTTCCAAGTTAAGGGCTTCTCCGGCACCCAGCCTGGGATGTATGGGAGGCCAAAAGAAAGTGTAGGGAATTCATCCGTGTTGCTAACGTCCCAAGGTTCCTAATTAGTATATCCTCTTTGTTCCACCTTTCACAGTCTTCTTATTTATCTGTTGAATTATGTCCAAGCCTTTTTTATAATTACACTTAGGAGAATAGAGAGCAAAAAATGATTCTTCTTCATCTTGTCCAAAACCAGAAGACTCACTTCAATACAATGAATTACCATATCATTAATGAAACACATTTTCCTGTGGCTGTGCTCATGAGAACTCAAACTAAGGTACTCTAAGACCAAGGCCATTTGGCTGACAAGTCTTGGGAAATTTTATTAACACTGTAGGCAGGCAAACAGGGCTCTACTGAGACATTTTTCAATTGCACGTTTATTTTCAAAATCCCTTCCCAGCATATCCACTTGGCTGCTAGAGACCTGTAACTGCACTCTACATTTGAATGCATGCTTGTTTCAAGGGGCATTCTACATGGATAGACTTCACCACAGGCATTATATTGGTGTGCACCATTCAAAGTGGTCCTGTTTTGGAAAACAAAGTCAGTGGGACAGAGTTGAAATTCTCTGTCTCTTTCCCAGACTGACTTATTAATTCCAGGTTTCGGCATGAGTAATAATATGATAGTCCGATAGATAATAATAGAGTAAAAATCCACCATAATTTTGTAAGTGGTGTCCAAAAACATCAAGGTCACACTATTGTAAAGTTAAGGAACTGATGAGGGTGAGCCTACTCTGGGGAAAGGATGTAAAGATCTCCTTACATCTTGAAATTTCCAAAATGAACCACATCACCATAAGAATTTCACCACAGCTACAACTTATCTAAACGCTGATCTCATGTCAAGATTTACCTTAAGGGCATTGTCCTCTGTAGAAGATTTCATTAGTTTCTTTCTTTTAAATGAAAAACATTAAGATTCAGAGAAGTTAAGAAATGTGCCCCAGGTTGCAAAGCCTGGATGCGTATGGCAGTGTGAAGAGAGAGAATGAGAGAACATAAACTGGAAATACACGGCTTCCATCGGTAGTTAATCTGGTCCCCCAGAGAACCACAAACTGTGGCCCCAGGCTTAATTCGGGGCCCATCTCTTGGTGTGATTAAGCTTTGCACTATACTCTCTGTGGAGCTAACTCATTCTGGGCGAGACTGAGCCCTCAAGTGGAAGGGATTTCAGCTTGGAGGAGAAGGGAAAGCATGGGTTTGGCAGCCTCTCTCACTAGCAACAGGGAAGCATTCTTCGCTGTGTGGTCTGACGGCTATGAACTGGCTTAACTGAAACTTCATCACAGCTTACTTTGTAGTTTTGGATTCAACTAACGTTTATTAAACACCTAGTATGCATGAGATGAGAGGCGTAGGACCCTACAGCCCTCATCCAGATCCAAGTTGAACTGAGTAACTCTTGGCCACAATACAGAATTAACTTGTTAGGTCCTGGACTTGTACGAACAATTTCAACTTCATTTGGCATGTACACTTCTTATTGGCTTCTTCTCACACTGTGAAGCCAGACACAACCAACAAATGGCTATAGACAGAGCAAAGGCAAGCAAGTTGTTAGCACAAGGAGGGACACAGTTGTCCCGGCAGGTTGTCTGGGTGTGTCATGATCTGGTGGCAAGGAACAGGCTGACTGGTAACAACAGAGCGATGTAGAAAAGAGCTGAGATTGGCACATCCAGTTATTGAAATTAGTGTATTTGGAAACAATGAAAGAAACATGAGTCTAGAGACATGATTCGGGTCATTCTCCCAATATCTCCCCAGTTTCTGTGATGTGTGTGGTACTGAGATACTGTGCTTAGTATTAGGATGCAGTGGTGATTAAAGACCCTTTCACCAATTAAGGTAGTGGAAATTTTCTTTATCTTACCTCCAACAGGGTGCTTTCAAGTCATCACACAGAATTTTGAATTTATCACAGTCAACTACATATAACAAATATTTGCATAATTTTCTTATGCTTCAGAGCTACAGGTTTATTGATGGCAGAGATAGTCTTCCATTTATCTCTGCCCCCCAACATAGCACCAAGAATCTAATTTTATTTGTGTAAAAATACAATAAATGGTTGTTGAATTAAGCTACAGACAAACTTAGTGTAAGCCACCATCATCATCTCTCTGCTGAGCCACTGCAAATCAAACTCTTAACTGATTGCTGGACTTTAATTCTTGGCCCTCTTCAATCCATACTCCTCTTGGGGCCAGGGTTTTGAATAAATTGTAAAATGTATCATGCCTTATATCCTTCAAGGACTCCCCAGTGTACTTACATCATAAAATCAAAACTCCACTGAGCTACAAAGCCCAGTATTTTTCAATCCAGTCTGTGTCTCTAACCCATTTCATCATTCTTTCCTCATTGCTGTTAAAGGTCTCACCATTCAGATATGTGTATGTGCATGGTGTGTGCGTGGTATGTGTGGGTGTGTCTGTGTCTGTTCTTATGCCTGAGTTTTCTTCTTAGTTAGGCTGACCAGATATACGGTTTCGAACAAAACAGAAAACAACAGTACTGTCCCGTTTCCAACGGTACGTCTGGTCAGCCTACTGACACCTTGAATTTAGCCCAGTAAGACTAGGCTGACCAGACGTACCATTGGAGATAGGACAGTACCATTGTTTTCTGTCTTGTTTCAGGCGGTACATCTGGTCAGTCTATTCCTAATTCTTCTAATTCTCCAACCAATTCACCACTTTTATACATCTTGTTCCTTATGCATGAAATGCTCCCTCTCTTTCCCTCCCACTCATCCTGCAGGTCTCAACTCCAAAGACATTTCCATTGATTCCCTAATATAAAGTACACCCTTTGCTGTTCTCCACTGAACCCAGGCCTTTCCTTCATGGCACTTAGTGCTTTTGAAATTATATTTCCTCATGTGTTTACTTCATGTCTCTCTAGCTCATTAAATTGTGTGATTAATGTCATTTTCAAAGAATATTTTTTTATATTCTTTGTATCTCTTACTGGAAAACGAATCTTAATTTTATACCGTTGTATTCACTAAAACCCAGATACAATTCTCTCCATCTTCTGCAAAGTGCATACACTATACAGAATTGTAACAAGGAGAAACAATTGTTTGTGCCTGTGCTATTTTGCATATCCAGGAGGCAGTTTCACTGGTTTCACTGTCATAATTCTCCTCCCTAGAGATTCTGAGTCAGAGGTGGGCACACTTTTTCTGTAAGGGGCCAAATACTGCATATTTTTTTACTTTGCTAGCCATATGGTCTCTGCTGTTGTAGGGAGAGCAGCCATATGCAAAATGTAAGTGAATGAGCATGTCTGTGTGCCAATAAAATTTATTTCTGAAAGAGACAGCAAGCTGATGTTGACCCACAGGCTATAATTTGCCAACCCCTGCTCTCAGTGATCAGAGACACAGCTTTAGATAACACATCTCTGTTGCTTGGATTATTGCAACAGCAACTGGTACTGATCCTTTTTCATTTGTACCCCTGCCTTCTGTTCTCATCAGAACAACCAAGATGATTTTGTCCAGTGTCCTCCCATGCCACTCAACATAGAAGTCCAGTCTTCACTGTGATCTACCGAGCTCTGTCGGCCCCCCACCACTTTCTCTCTGAGCTCATCTCCTATAGATCCTCCCTTCTTTTAGTCCCCACCAGCCCCACTGGCCATGGGCTGCTCCTCGAACATGTCAAGCAGGTTGATATCTCAGGGCCTTTGCACTTAAGGTCTCCTCTGCCTGGGATACTCTTCTCCAGAAGATATCACAGCCAGTTTCTTCAGTCCTGTCTGGACATCATTCCAAAGTCATTTTTTGAGGTAAGTTCTTTCTTAGCCATCCAATCTGAAGTCTCCTACTCAAGATACTTCTAACCCCTTATTTCAGCTTAAGTTTTTCCCAATTGACCAATACATAACACATTATATATTGTGATTATTTATCTTGTTACTTGTCTTTTCCACTAGAATGTAGCTCCCATGACAAAAGGGACCTCTTCTGTCTTGATCACTGATATATTCCTATTGGTTATAATAGTGCTTAGCACATGGTATACACTCTAAAACTACCAGGTGTGATAAAATACAGTGAATGTTTACATTAAAAAATTATTACAGTAAAAGACACATTGCCATTAACCCCCCTCATATTGTTCCCCCTTGCTTTGAACACATTCCATCATTCTTGCCACTTTCTGAAGCAGTTCTGAAAGTCCTCTTTCATAAGTGTCTTTAGTTGTGCTGTCGTGGCTGCTTCGATGTCCTAATCGATTCAAAATGTTTATCTTTCACGGTCATTTGACTTTGGGGAAAAGCCAAAAGTCATACGGTGCCAGATCCAGTGAATAAGGTAGATGAGGACACACCATAATGTTCTTATTTGACAGAAATTGTGGTACCAAAAGTGATGTGTGACCTGAATTGATTCAGGACATCGAGGCGGCCATGACAGCTCAATTAAATACACTCACAAAAGAAGACTTCAAGAACTGCTTCAGAAAGTGACAAGAATAATGGAATACATGTGTTCCAAGTGAGAGGGAGTATCTTGAGGGGGATTAATTGCAGTGTATCTTTTACTGTAATAAAATTTTTTTATTTCAACATTTCACCATTTTTTAAATCACACCTCGTATATATAAGATGAAAGAATAAATGGATAAGAAATACCCCTTATAGGTATTTCTGAACCAAGATACCATCACATGTAATTTTCTCTTTTTCTCTTAATATTCAAGAAAATGAGTCAAATTTTTAACTGAAAAAGTTTGTATATATTGTGCTTATCTTTGTGCTCAAATTAAGAATTCCTAATAGCTGAATTTTAGTCACTTCTTTTCTCCAACTCTCTCCATCGATGAGATGGAACTAGAGGAAGGGAAATTAAGTTGTAAAACTCAAAAAAATGTGCCTTGTTTCTTCACTAAATGCATGCACAGGAATTGGTTATTGAAAAGTTTCTCTTTAATGTTCTGGAAATTTCCGAATGTTCTGACCAGATCCTTAGCCCATGGCCATAATACTGCCAGTAAAACATTTCTTAGAGAGCTCCAAGAACATTAATTAGTTTCATAACCTTAAATGGAACCCACTATGTGAATTTATGTTTCCTTTGTACTTTGGAAAAAAGAAAAACATCAAGTTTTTAAATATTCAAATGTGTACAAGGGTTACATATGAGCATGTGAAATTGGCTCAAAGTAAGGCATCTTTGACAATTACCCAATCAAAAGAGACAAGGAAGATTAGAATTTGGATTAATTTATATGTAATTAAAAAGAAGTCAGAGTAAAGAAAATTAATTGATAGTTTTAAAATTAGCTGCTTTGTTTGCATTGGAAGGGAAAACCATGGCTAATTAATCTTCAGGCTGAAATCATTATGAATATCTCCCATTTCTTTAGCAATCCATATCCTCACTATCTTTCTGAGTTCTAGCAGCATTTCCTTGATTTCAACTTTTCTATATATTTGTTTCACTGAGCTCTTATACGTTCACCTTTGGATGATCTGCAGTGTCTTAAACACCTTAGGTAAAAGAGCAAATGCCCGTTTCCCTGGGGTAAAGTATCTTGAATTTTTATTTAAGTATTTTTGTTTGTTTGTTTGTTGTTAGACTTACTGGGGTGACATTTGTTAGCAAGAATTACATAGGTTTCAGGTGTACAATTCTATAATGCATTGTCACCTTGTTGTATAAATTCACCACCCAGTGTGAGTTCTCTTTTCATCACCATATATTTAGCTCCCCCTCCCTTCTCTCCCACCCTTACCCCTTCTCCCATCCCCTCCCAACTTGTCCCCAAATAAATTGTTAAACTATTGATTGTGTCCAAGGGTTATTAGTTTGTTTGTTTGTTTGTTTGTTTTGTTGCTTTCAATTTTATATTCCGCATATGAGTGAAGTCATACACTTCTTGTTTTTTTCTGCCTGACTTATTTCGCTAAGCATGATGATCTCCAGGTCCATCCATTTTGTTGTAAATGGCAGTATTTCATCTTTTCTTATAGCTGAGTAATATTCCATTGTGTATATGTATCAGAGCTTCTTTATCTAGTCATCTGTCGCAGGGCACTTTGGTTGTTTCCATGTTTTGGCCACTGTGAACAGCGCTGCAATGAACATTGGGGTACATAAGTCTTTACAGACTACAGTTTTCAAGTTTTTTGGATAGATCTGCAGATTGCTGGGTCAGATCGTAACTCCATTCCCAATTTTCTGAGAAACCTCCATACCGTCTTCCATAATGGTTGTATCAGTGCACATCCACCAGCAGTGTGCGAGTTCCTTTTTCTCCACATCTTCTCTGGCACTTGTTATTCCTTGTCTTGTTGATAACAGCCATTCTCACAGGTGTGAGGTGGTATCTCATTGTGGTTTTGATTTGCATTTCCCTGATAGCTAATGAGGTTGAGCATTTTTTTCATATGTCTGCTGGCCATTTGTATTTCTTCGTGGGAGAAGTGTCTGTTTAGTTCTTCTGCCCACTTTTTAATTGTGTCGTTTTTTTGTTGTTGTTGTTAAGTTGTATTAGTTTTTTATATATTTTAAGGATTAGACTCTTATCTGATGCTTTGTTTGCAAATATTTTCTCCCATTCAGTTGGCTGTCTCCTTGCTTTGTTGATGGTTTTTCCAACTTTCCCAGCACCACCTACTGAAGAGGCTGTCTTTTCCCCATTGAATATTTTTTTGCTCCTTTATCAAAAATAATTTGTCCATAAATTTGTGGATTTATTTCTGTGTTTTCAGTTCTGTTCCATTGGTCTGTTTCTGTTTTTCTGCCTATTCCAAGCTGTTTTGACCACTGATGCTGTGTAATATAAATTGAAGTCAGGGAGTGTAATGCCACCAGTCTTATTCTTTTTATGTAGTATTGCTTTGGCAATTTGAGGTCTTTTATGGTTCCATATAAATCTGATAATTCTTTTATCTATTTCACAAAAGTATGATTGTGGGATTTTGATGGGTATTCCATTAAATCTGTAGATTCCTTTGGGCTGAATGGCCATTTTAACAATGTTAAGTCTTCTTATCCATGAATAGGGAATATTTTTCCATTTCGTAGTGTCTGCTTCAATTTCTTTCAAAAGTGTCTTATAGTTTTCCATGTATAAGTCTGTCACATTCTTTGTTAAGTTAATTCCAAGGTATTTCATTCTTTTTGTTGTGATAGCAAAAGGAATTGACTCCCTCATTTCTTTTTCTGAGGATTCATTGTTTGTAAAAAGTAATGCTGTTGATTTTTGTACATTGGTTTTATATCCTGTGACTTTACTGTATTCATTTATTGTTTCTAATAGTTTCTTGGTGGAATCTTTGGGATTTTTCTACATAAAGAATCATGTCATCTGCAAATAGTGACAATTGGACCTCTTCTTTCCCAATTTACATACCTTTTATTTCTTTCTCTTGCCTGATTGCTGTGGCTAGAACTTCCAGTACTATATTGAATATCAGTGGTGTCAGGGGGCATCCCTGTCTTGTTCCTGACTTTAGGGGGAATAGGCTTTAGATTTCCCCCATTCAATATGATGTTAGCCTAGAGTTTGTCATATATGGCCTTTATTATGTTGAGATACTTTCCTTCTATACCCATTTTATTTAGTGTTTTGATCATAAATGGATGTTGTAGCTTGTCGAAAACTTTTTCTGCATCAATTGATATGACCTTATGGTCTTTATCTTTTATTTTGTCTATGTGGTATATCGCATTGATTGATTTTCATATGTTGAACCATCCTTGCTCCTGAGATGAATCCCACTTGATCATGATGTATAATCTTTCTGATGCATTACTGTATTCTATTTGGTAATATTTTGTTTAGGATTTACACATCTGTGTTCATCAGAGATATTGATCTATAGTTTTCTTTTTTGGTATTGTCTTTACCAGGCTTTGGTTTTAGGGTAATGTTGGCCTCATAGAATGAGTTAGAAAGTATTGCTTCCTCTTCCATTTTTTTGGAAGAGTCTGAGGAGGATAGGCGTTAATTCTTTGATTGCTTGGTAGAACTCATTGGTGAGACCATCTGGTCCAGGGCTTTTGCCTTTAGGGAGATTACAGATAGTCATTTCAATCTCTTTACTATTGATTGGTCTATTTAGATTATCCAATTCTTCTTGGTTCAGTCTAGGTAAGATATAAGTTTCTACAAACTTGTCCATTTCTTCTAGGTTGTTAAATTTAGTGGCACAAAGCCCTTCATAGTATTTTCTTATAATTCTTTGTATTTCTGTGGTGTCAGTGGTAATTTCTCCCCTTGAATTTCTAACTTGGGATATTTGTGTCCTTTCCTTTTGTCCTTTGATTAGTGTAGACAGAGGTTTGTCAATTTTGTTGACTTTCTCAAAGAACCAGTTCTTTGTAATATTAATTTTTTCTATTGTCCTTCTGTTCTCTAATTGGTTTAGCTCTGTATTTCTTTCCTTCTACTGCCTTTGTCTGTTCTTCTTTTTCTAGGCCTTAAGATGGGATGCTAAGGTGTTTACTTGTGATTTTTTTTGTTTCTTAAGATAGTCCTGTAATGATATAAATTGCCCTCTTATTACTGCTTTTGCTGTGTCCCAATAATTTTGATATGTTGTATTTTCATTGTCATTAGTTTCTATATATTTTTAATCTCTTCTTTTATTTGTTCTTTTATCCAGTCATTTTTAAAATAAGATGTTGTTTAATCTCCATATATATGTGATTTTTCAGCTTTCCTTTTACAGTTGATCTCCAATTTCACAGCTTTGTGGTCTGAGGATACACTTGGTATGATTTCGATCTTCTTGAATTTGCTGAGACTACTTTTGTGTTTCAGCATGTGGTTTATCCTTGAGAATGTTCCATGTGCACTAGAAAAGAAGATATGGTCTCTTTTTGCTGGATGAAGTGTTCTGCAAATGTCGATTATATCCAACTGCTGTAATGTGTCATTTAGAGCTGATATTTCCTTATTTATTTTCTGTTTGGATGATCTGTCCATGGCTGTTAAGGGAGTGTTTAAGTCTCCCACAATGATTGTGCTTTTGTCAGTTTCTCTTTTAAGATCTATTAGTAGTTGCTTTGTGTATTTTGGTGCTTCCTGGTTGGGAGCATATATATTAATTAGTGTCAAATCTTCTTGTTGTTGTATTGTGACTTTTATCATTATGTAATGTCCATCTTTGTCTCTTGCTATCCTTTTTAACCTGAAGTTTATTGCATCAGATATCAGTATGGCTGATATCCTGCTTTTCTTTGGTTACCATTTGCTTGGAGTATTGTTTCCCATCCTTTCACTCAGTCTTATGGCTGAGGTGTGGCTCTTGAAGACAGCATATCAATGGGTTTTGTTTTATAATCCTGTCTGCTACTCTGAATCTTTATATTGGTGAGTTCAGTCCATTAACATTTAGAGTGATGACCAATATGTGAGGATTTCCTATGGCCATTACTTTTTTGTTATTGTTTTATTTTTGTTTCTTTCTTGTTGCCCCAACTCTATTCCATTTGTCCTGATGTTTTGTTTCAGGTCACAGAGCCTCCTTCAGTATTTCTTGAAGTGCTGACCTCATGCTGGTAAATTCCCTCAACTTCTGTGTGTCTGAGAAGGTCTTTATTCCACCTTCATATCTGAAGGATAATTTTGCTGGATAGTTTATTCTTGGCTGGAAGTTTCTCTCTTTTAACATTTTGAATATTTGATTCTGCTCCCACCTGGCTTGTAGAGTTTTGGCTGAGAAGTCTGATGCTAGCCTGATGGGTTTTCCTCTAAAGGTTATAATTCTTTTTTCCCTGGCTGCCTTGAGAATTGTCTCTTTGTCTTTAGTTTTTGATATCTTTAGTACCATGTGTTTTGGAGAAGATCTGCTAGGGTCCAGTTATCTAGGGGACCTGTTTTCTTCTTGAATTTGAGGTTCCAGATCTTTCCGTAGATTTGGAAATCATCTGCTATTTGTTTGAGTATGTTCTCTGTGGAGTGCTCTGCTCCTTCTTCTAATCCTATTATTCTGATGTTGTTTTGTCTCATGGAGTCAGATAGTACTTGCCAAGTTCTTTCAATCCTTTTGGTTCTATATTCCCTCTCTGTTTCCATGTTCTGATCTTCAATATCACTAATTCTTTCTGGTTGGCCCTGTTTCCTGTGGCAGTTACTTCATTTCTCACTTCTTTTATTGTGTTATTTATCTCTCAAATTTCCATCTCAGACTTCTTTATGTTTTGAATTGCTTTGTTAAATTGTTCCTTTTCTTCACGGATTTCCTTTCTTAGGCCATTCACCACCTCAGCTACCATGTTCTGCCAGTATGTTTTCATTTCTCTCATAGACTTTAGAACAGCTACTTTAAATTCTCTGTTACTTAGTTCAGAAAGTTCTAGGTCTATGAGACTCTGTTCTAGATATTTTTCATGTTATTTCTGAGCATCTTTAGATCCTAAAGAATTCATACTGTCTGCTAGGTTCTTCTTCTTTGGCATGAGGGCATTATGTTCATCAGAGCCCCAAAGTCCTGATTAGTATTATTTTTGTTGGTGTCTTACTGTAGGGCAGACACTAGTTGGCACTGGGAGCCAAGTTTTGGGAGAGAGGAGATGTTTAGGCTTCATCTGTGGTCTCCAGCCTCATTTGGAGGAGGTGCATCTATCTGGGGTCCCTCCGCTTCCTGCAGTTCATTGGAGAGGCTGTAGGAGAGAGGCGAGGCCAACAAAAAGTGCGCTGGGGCAGCTCCACCTCCTGCCCTGTGCTGGGGAAGTTGGGGGATGTGGGCTGAGGCTGCTCTTGCTGGCTGGGGCAAATGCTATCAAATCTGCCTTTATTCCTGGGCTTGTTGCAGTGACATCCATCTAAGCAGAGTCTACAGGCTCACACCACATGTGGGCGCTGGGCACATGCAAACCATGAGTCCAAAGCCATGGGTCTGATGTCATGGGTTGCACAAAGGCAGACAGCTCACCTCCACCATGGAAACACAACCCTGCAAAGGACCCGTGTGCATGGGTGTTGTGGGTCAGGAGGGCGTCGGGACCCAAGGTGCTATCTCTGGGGCCTCACCTCTGCCTGCAGCTATTCAGAGTCCTTGCTTTGCCCTCTTTCTACTCAAGAGTTTCAGAGGCTCTGTCCCCAACACACTGCCCTAAGGCCCAGCTCCCCCAACATCTCCCACCATTCTGCCACTTTGGCTTGCTCTCACTCTTGTCACCTCTTGGTCTCTCCCATCCCATGCATGGTGCTACTCCCAGATAGTCAGCAGCAATGGGGTCCTATTGTGACCCATCTCTGCTCCCTCCCCTCTCTACAGCTTGCTCCCTTGTCTGCAACCTTCAGGCATTTTCTTGCGATGCTTGGATTTCTCAGCTGTCATTGTGTCACTCCAGGTCCTCTTTCTTGGCTCCTGGATGGCCATTCAATTGTGTTTTCTGAGAGAGGCTTTAGGGACCTCCTCTCCGGTCATCATCTTGCCCTCTCTTTCTTAATATTTCTTAAATATATGCTTTCTCTCAATGAGACTGTAAATCTCTCAAAATAAAAGGTATCTGAACCTTTCTCTCTAATCTCTAATACCCAGAACATACTAGTTACTGAATAAATATTGCCTGTTGGACTTGATTTTTTAAAAAAGAAATACTGGTGTACAGCAGATATTTAGGAATTAAAGGATTATAATTTTATAGCATTTAAAATTTCAGTAAAGCCTAGCATTGTGAGAGCAGCCAGAAGATATTGATCCATCTAGAATCAGTTTATTGTGTTGTTGCTATTTTGCTGTTGTTTTTGTTTTTAAAATTTTAATTCTCCAGTGTTTTCACAATAAGTTAGAAATATGAGTTAAGCTAAGCAAGTAATATTTACTCAACTTTAGTTACTGACTTGCTCATTTTATTTTTAATGCATCAATTGATTATCTCCACTGAATTTACCTCAAGATAGTAGCAAATTTACTTCTAACAAAAGAGAGAAAGGAAGAAAGGAAGAAAGAAAGGAAGGAAGGAAGGAGGGAAAGAGGGAAAGAGAGAGGGAAAAAGCTCTGGTGGGAAAGAAAAAAATGAAGAAACAAGATGTGGAAGATTAAACATGAAGGCACCTTTTCTAGAGTCTAAAAGCTAGGGTACAATATAATCATAACAATAGTCAGTGTGATCAATGAATACTGAGATTTTATCATTGTCTAAGGACCTAGCTCTCTGCCCCTTGGAGGTTAAGTATCTTCCAGGCATTTCCCCCTCCCTGTGCTTGACTGCTGCACATCAGCAACACGCACCATCTCTCTTTATCTCCCACCTGACTTCTCTCATGGGAAAACTAAATTGGTTTAAATCATGTGGGAGCATTCTAAATACTGTTTAGTGATGAGACTAAATTGGTGCAAATCACATAGGTACTTTCTTAAGTACTGACTGATGAGGAAGTTTAGATGTGCTGTAATTTATAAACAGAATGAAGGAGGTTACCTGGCAAGAAATGAGAGGTAGGAACAATTTTGATATTTAATGAATTGAGAGGAAAGAGAAGGGAACACTTTCCAAATTATTCTGTGAGGCCAGTACTAACCACATTCTTAAACCAGATAAGGATATCACAAGGTAAGAAAACTATAGACCAATATTTCTTATGAATATAAACATAAAAATTCTCAACAAAATATTATCAGACCAAATCCAGCAATAAATAAAAAGGAGTATACACCATAACTAAGTGGAATTCATCCTATGAATGCAAAGGTGGTTTAAAATATAAAAATCAATTAATGTAACACACCGTATCTATAGAATAAAGGTTTAAAAAAACTACATGATGATCTCAATAGACACAGAAAAGGTATTTGACAAACTTCAGGACTGCCTTATAATTTAAAAAATAAAATAAAATAAACAACACTCAACTGGGAATAATAGAGAACTTCCATAACCTGATAAAAAGCATTTTGGAAAAAACCAAAGCTAACATCATACCCAACAGTGAATGCTTTTCCCCTAGATCAGGAACAGCCCTCACCACTTCTATTTAACCTTGTATGGAAACTTCTAGCCAGGACAATTAGGCAACAAAATGAAATAAAAGACATTCATATTGAAAGGATGAAGCAAAATAATCTCTATTTGGAGGTATTGTGATCTTATTATAGAAAATCCCAAGATTCACCAAAAAAAAAAAATGGTTGGAATTCATAAATAAGATCAGTATATAAAAATCAATTATACAAAAGTAAAAAAACAATTACATTTATAATAGCATCTAAAAGGATAAAATTCTAAGAAATAAATTTACCCAAATAAGTGTAAAATTGTACGCTGAAAACTATACAACACTGGTGAAAACACATTTAAAAGACCTAAGTAAATGGAAAGATGTTCTCTGTTCATAGATCAGAAGACTTACTATTATATAAAGGTACAATAATGGAGACACAGTGGCACTCTGTGATAGATCAGAGATCAGTAAAATAGAATCAAAACTCCAGAAATAAATTCTTAACATTTTTGGTCAATTGATATCTTACAACATTGCTTAGATAATCCAATGGGTTAAGAATAATCTTATCAGCCAGTGATAACAGGACTATTGGATATCCACTAAAAAACAATAAAGTTAGATTTTTCTCTCACACTGTTAGTAAAATTTAAGTCAGAATGGATCATAGACCTAAATGAAAGAACTAAAAACATAGATCTCTTAGAAGAATATATAGGAGTAACTCCTGGTGACTTTGGTTAAGCAAAGCATTCTCAAGTATGATACCAAAAGCAAAAGCAACTAAAGGAAAGATGAACAAATAAGACTTCCTCAAAATTAAAAAAAAAAAAATTGTGCTTCAAATAATACCATCAAGAAATTGAAAAGACAACTGATAGAATTGGAGAAAGTATTTGCAAATCATATGTCTGATAAAAGGCTTGTATCCAGAATATGTAAACTATTACAACTTAATAACAAAAAGACAACCCAATTTAAAAAGCAAGCAGAGAATGTGAATATGTATTTATCCTAAACTCATAAATAAATGGCCAAAAAGCTTGAAATATATTCAACATAATTAGTCATGAGAGAAAAACACATCACAACCACAGTGAGCACATAATATATTAGGACAGCTAAAATTAAAAAGTCAGACACTAACAAGTGATGATGAGGTTGTGAAAGACTGAAACCCTTCACACATTGTTAGTGGAAATGTAAAATGGTGCAGCACTTTGGAAAGCAGTCTGACAGTTCCTCAAAATGTTAAACGTAGAGTTATATGACCCAGAAGTTCTACTCAGAGGTATATTCCCAAGAGAAATAAAAACATATGTCCACACGAAAGCTTGTAATCAAGTGTTCATAGCAGCATTATTCATAATAACCAAAACGTAAAAACAACCCAAATGTCCATCAACTGATAAGTAGATAAACAAAATGTGGTATATCCATACAATGGAATAATATTTGGTCATCAAAAGGATTGAAGTACTGATATATACTACAATATGGATTACCTGTGGAAATTTCATGCCAAATGAAAGAAGCCAGTTTCAAAACAGTACATATTGCACAATTCCATTTATACTCAATGTCTATAAAATTAACAAATCTACAGAGACAGAAAGTAGATTAGTGGTTACCTAGGACTGGTGGTTTCAGGGTGGAGATGGAGAATAAGAGTGACTACTAATGGCTATAGGGTTTTGGGAGATGATGAAATGCTCTAAAAGTCACTTTGGTGATGGTTACACAACCCTTACATATACTAAAAATTATTGAATTAACACTTTAAATGGGCAAATTGTGTAGCATGCATCTCAATAAAGTTGTTAAAAACAAAAGGAAAGGGATTCACTTTCCTTATCTTTTTTTCTACTTAATTTGAAAACCCCACTATGGCAACATGCAAAGTTATTTCAGCAAATGTTTGATCTCCAGGTTCATTTTCTATACCCTATAAAATGAATGCAAACTCAGAAATCTTTAACAGCCCATGTTATACTTATAAAGCACAAGAGGGTATTACTGTTTCTATAGTCACTTCACAAATATTATCCCATTTAGTGGCAGTCATGGGAAATCTTTTATTAAATTGTCAAAAATATTTCCTAAGCATCTGTAATAATCATAGTACAGTGAAAGCTCTGGAGTTTGGGAGTACAGAGACATTGAATATTTCTTTGTGGAGTGAACAAAATACATGCATTGGCAAGGACGAAGAGCAATTTAAAAAGCATTTAATAATGTGCATTAAATGGGAGAAGGTCTTGTGAGAATCCCAAGATTTGTGGCATAGATGGTATTTCATAGTCCTGTTATGAAGGGAAAAGTCCCTCCTAAACCTGCATCTACTTTGATCTTCTGCTTTAGCATTTACCTCTTATCTCTTATAGGAGAAAATACTCTTCCACTTGTACATACTTCTAGTCTTCTCCCTGAAGGAAAAAAAAAAAAGAAAGAAAAGAAAAAAAAAGCTTGCCATTTATTCATGCAAACCCTTCACTGAATTCCTCTCTAGGGAGCAGAGTGACCGCCTCTTTGGCTGGAGAAATAAAGAGAATCTGACATCCAGTAGGGACCCCCAAGGCCAGTAGGGACTTAAAAGGCAAACTTGGTTCTCTTCTTCCTCTTTCTTCCCTTGTTTCCTTCCCTTGTTCTCAATCCTTATTTCTCCACAGGGGCATGGCCTCCCTTACCTTGCGAGTGATGTATGTCTTTCTGAAGTGACTTTGCCTTTAACTTGGAAGGATCTCTACATCAGGTTGGGCAGTAGAAGGCTTCAGTATCCTCCCATCTAGCATTACCACCAGCAAGATGATAAATTCATTGCTGCTTAGCTCAAGGCTTCGTGTTTATTTTATAAAAACCCTCGAAAACATTTGAGTGGCAGCATGTGCATGCTAAACTGAACTTGAGTGTCCAGCACTACTGATGACACTTTCCTCTGCTGACCCCATGCATCCCCTCTTGTCCAATGGGGAAACTTCCTTAGACACATACATGTTTTATAGACTTCGTATAGCTCTGCCTAATTATGGCATATAGAGTCAGAGGTAATAATGGGAATGGTACTTATGAAGCAGACGTTTAAAAATTACTATTAGCCAAAAAGATGCTGGAAGTTACCTAAAATTGTAGACATAGGGTTGTGATCGTTAAAAATGCAGTTTCAAAAATTTTTGAAGTTCTGTTTTGGAAGGATGAAACAATTACAGAAAAAGAAACCTGCAGCTTTAATATAATTCTTTTATGACATGCCCACTCTGTATGTGGCATCAATCTATTACATTAGAGATGCTCTTTCACAGATCATCTCATGGATAATGTCTGGAAATCAGTCATTTAGTCAATCAGCCCCCTCCTAGCTGGGTTCTGTGTAGTGGAGAAGAACATATGCCCAAGTTGCTAAGTGAGAGTCAATTTTTCATCCTTATACATGGAGGCACAGTGTTTCCCAAAGTCCCTCAAAGAGCTGGTGTGGTGACCTTATAGGGGACCAGAAGCCAATGTTGGGACCTAACAAATCCAAAATCTAGATTTTTTCCCTCCTACCTCTAAAGAGAGTTGTCTTCAAAGCAATCCCCATCCCACACTTCCCAAGATATCTTTAGCAGCCAACTGCTTGAAAGATTGTTTGCCTCACAAATCCAGGGGCTGTCAGAAAAGAGTGCTGGAGACCAGTTAAGAGATAGATAGCCTGACTGCCTTTAGGAAACAGGACCAGGAGTGCTTCCTACAGGGAAGAGAAAGCTCAGGGCAAGCCCAGACCTTTCTTATTCACCCATTATAGCAGCAGTGAGAGACAGAAAGGGAGCTCAGCTTATTTATTGTTTTAGAGCATTAGTTCCCAAGTGGTAGTGCCGGTACTGCCCGGGGTATGTGCTGTGCTGTTTAGGGGTACACAAAAAATAATCAGTAATGCCAAAAAAACAAGTAAAGTAAAAAAATGCAAAATGTTAGTTATGGAACAATGAATGTTAAGGTTGAATCACTGTTAATGGAGACACTTCAAAATTAGATCACGTTAGCAAATGATGATCGATGAGGGCCTGGCTATGAACCCTTCCCCCAAACTGCTCTTCTACCAATCACTAAGCACAGTTTCATAACAATCCATTTGCAACATTTCTAGAACTTGCCCAGACATATAAATACATCTGTAGCAGGACTGTTTGATCAGTTTAGTTATTGACTGAGTAAAAATAAATAAGTTGTCTTTAATCATGATTTTTATTTAATGTTTAAATACTTGATCATCACTATCAATATTTAACTGCACTATAAATATTGCAAAATTAAATATGTGGTCTGTACTTTTAATGCAGTAATTTTTCTTTCTAACTTATTAACTCATTTCCACTATTTTACATTAAGATAGGCACTGAACAAAAGTGTCAGTATTTAAAAACTGCTGTTTTAAAAACAAGGGGTACAATTTATAGAAATGGGTTTAAAAGGGGTACACACGTGGATAAAGGTTGGGAACCCCTGTTTTAAAGGAATAGTTGCCAGTCATTGATAAAGTGTCACAATTGTTATCAGACTGTCACCATCAGATCAGCCATTTCCAGTCTTGGAAGCATGGCTAAAGAGAACACAAAAGGAATGGAAGGCTATTCTAGCACTATCCAAATAAGAGTGGCGTGGAAGCCCCCTCTTCCTGGAAACATGAGAAGTAAGGAACAAGTATCCCCCCCCCAAAAAAAAAAGTATACACACACTATAACACCAGAAATCTTGGAAACTGAGAGGCACAACATGCACCCTTCTATGTTACAATAAATATTTAGAGTGCTCAGTACTGCCTTAGGACGTGGTCATATAATAATCAAAGCAAGGTGCAATCACTGCCCTTAGAATTACCCTTACTCACCCTGGGATAGGAGGCTGAAGATCTGGGTTTGGTCCAGCACGACCAGAAGAGCTCTGTGAACTCAGCATGTACCGGCGATTCTGAGTTTCCGTTTTTCCACCACTAAGTGAGTGGGGCAAGTTACACGTCCACCACGGGAGGAGTTCGTGAGAGTCATATACATGATGTTCCTCAGGATTCCCTGTGTTCACGTCTCCTCGTTAGTGGGTTCTTCCTTTGTGTTCAGCCTACTTTGACAGCTTGCATTCATTTTAGGAAAGCATATGAAAATCTCATTCACACTAAGGAGTAAATGACTACTATGCTTACAAGACGGACCTTCCCAGGAGCATTTTTCTGTTCATAGTAGACGAATTCCTTAAACTGAATACTGAAATAATTTATACTTCTAGGTTTCCACAGAGGAAGAGTTTTTCTTAGCATCATTCTTAAGTAGCTGCAACCCCACTGACAAATCCGGCCAACCCTTCTGCATGGAAAGCCAGTATAGGAAACCTGTCTTTTCCTTTTTTTTGGTGGTGACGGGGTTAGTTTCCTGGCTGGGAATTGAACCCAGGCCGCAGCGTTGAGAGCGCCTAAGCCTAGCCACTACACCACCAGGGAACTCCCTTCCTTTTTGTATTTTTCGTGTATTAGTACATTCAGTTTATAAAGCTATCCCTGAAATGTTCCTAGGATACTATGCCTCATGAGAAAGCAATGGTTCCTTCCTTTGAGGACCTCCATGGTTGGTGAGCACAGGCTTTGTAATACCTACTTGACCACATCTGCCCCTGGAGTCACCCCAGTTATCAAATTATAAGACAGTGTCATCACCCACTCCAGTAAACGAGAAGACGGAAGGGTGTAACAATTTATAACATGTAAATACCAATCCCTCAGCTTTGTTTCCTAACTGTAATTCAGAGATGATCACACCACCTATCATCTACTATCCCTGTAATGCTTCAGTCTGCTTTTGGGTTTAGTGCATTTAGCTACAAAAATTTGATCAACACTAGACTCAAAAAAGATTCCTCTCCACCCCAACACTGCTAAGTACCAAGGGGAAAATAAAGAATGAAGATGTGGCCCTTGCTTTCAAGGCACTCTCACTGTATTTCATGTGGAATTCCACGCAGATTTTGTCAGAGAAACGAAGTAATGGGACGACTGGCCTGGAAAAGATGATAGGTGCTGTGCTACTCTCTAATATTTGCCGTACGGTATGTGGCAGGACAATTGGCATATATTCCAAACAATGAAATTGAAAGCAAGTCGTGGACATTTTAAGTAACTAATTTCAACTCTAAATACGGAAAAACTTTACAAATTTGGAAAGTGCTTGGACAGGATATGCACTTGGGCATGTAGAAAGAGTACACCTGTCAGGGGCAAGCTGAGCGTGCTCTCATGTAGCACCATGATCTTCACATAGTAGGTGCTTAACTAACATCTGCTGATTAGTTGATTAAGTTATTTGAGAGAGGTGCTCTTATGAAAGCTTCCTGTTTATGTAGTCCTGCTTATATGCCACTATTAATAGAGTCTACCTCTTGAAAAAATCTAAGGAATCAGAGACAATACATTTTATAAGCTGCTGACATTCTTTTATTAGCTCTTTCTTCAGTATTTCTGTGCCCTGAGCTGTTGTCAGTTAGTAAGTGAAAATGTTTTGAAAAGAAATAATGTGGACCTGGTTTTTTATTTTGTAATTGCTCAAATAGTCCTAGAGTTTTTATGTGTCTCTAAGGATTAGAAACCACCAGATCATTTACCTAAACTTCCTGATGGTCACTGGGCCTAAAATCATCCTTCCCTAGAATCCAGTTACTTGTTCTGTAGTCATAACTATCTGGAAGGGTTTTCATCTGACTGTTTCTTACTATTTTTTTAGTTGACACATAACTGACATATAACATATCATATGATACTTTCAGATATACAACATAATGATTTAATATTTGTATATATTGCAAAATGATCACAACCGTAAGTCTAGTTCACATCATCACAGAGTTACAATTTTTTTTTGTGATGAGAACTTTTCAGATTTACTCTCTTGGCAACACTCAAACACATGGTATTAGTAACCATAGTCATCGTGCTATACATTACACCCCCAGGACTTAGTTATTTTATAATTGGAAGTTTGTACCTTTTAACTACCTTTACCCAATTTTTCCCATTTTTCCTCTCTGGCAATGTATTCTCTGTATCTATGAGTTCAGTTTTTGTTTTGTTTTGTTTTTCATTTGCACATATCAGTAAGACCACACAGTATTTGGCTTTCTATGTCTGACTTATTTTACTTAGCATAACACCCTCCACCATTTTGGCACAAATGGCTGGATTTCCTTCAGTTTTATGGCTGAATAATATTCCATTGTGTATACTAATCTATATCACATTTTCTTTGTCCATTCATCATACTGTTGCTGCGATGAACACAGGGGGGCAGGTATCTTTTCAAGTTAGCGTCTTCGTTTCCTTGGGAAAGGTACCCAGGAGTGGAATTGCTGGGTCATATGGTAGTTCCATTTTTAGTTTGTTGGGAACCTCTATACTGTTTTTCATAGTGGCTGTACCAAATTATCTTCAGTGCACAGGGTTCCTTTTTTTCTGCATCATCACCAGCACTTGTTATCTCTTGTCTTTTTGATAATAGCCGTTTTATCATGTGTGAAGTGATATCTCATTCTGGGTTTGATTTGCATTTCCCTGATGATCAGTGATATTGTGTTGTTTTTTATTAATTTTTGACTAATGAAAATGAGCAGGACAAAGTCCAGGCAGATGATTAAGATGGAAAAAAAGGAACATGATTTATCACAAGAGGGCAGTGAGTTTCCTATAATTTCCGTTCACTGAAGTTATGTTTGGTGGCCCAACATGCTTATCGTAATTGTCATTTCTATGGAAACCTTCAAGATTGAAACACGGAAGTGTGAATATGAGCACCTGTGCTTGGGACCCCTTCTACCAAGTTGCTCTCTGCCCCACCCACTGTCCTCTATCTTTTGCTTTCGGGAACAAACACCTAACGTTTTCTGAGGTAACTCCTGACCAAAATTGTTTGTACTGATAAGATGAAGCTAAGCCGTGAACTGCTGGAAGGGGACAGATTACAGAAAAACCCGATGAGAAAAAGGCTTTTTCAACAGAAAAGGAAGTCTGTACTCATCAGGGATATATTCAAATGACACCCATTCTGTCACTTGGAGAGAACCCTCCTTGCCCTCGGGGCTGATGGAAGTCAGCCAGCTGCCTGGCCGCTCTGCTGTGCTTTCCTTCTGGAAGAGACTGTGGTTTGCTGTGTGAGTTGCATAAATTAGTGGCTGGAAAGCCCGCTCTCAGCGTCTCTCCTGCTAAATGAGAGCGATTCTGTGAGCTTACTCTGTGTAAGAACGCAGAAGGAAGGAACGCTGCAATTAGTTGAATCCAGTTCACGAAAACCCTTTATTAATCAGTAGCTTTCCACAATCAATGTCTAAGGACACAAAAAAAAAGGCAAATTTCAAAATAATAATCAGTGAAGAAAACTTAAGAATTTTGCTCTAGGTTTGGTACCAACCTCCAATGCTTCTACAGCTATATAATAGTATTCAATAATGGGTAACATTTGTGAGAGCACATCTGTGTGCCAGATATTTGGACCAAGGGACTCATGTGTCTGTGTTTCCTTTAACACTGCAAGTCTTTGAAGCAGATAATGTTATTCTTTCCATTTTGCAAGTTGCCAAATCCAGTCATGGAGTTGTTAGTTCACCCAAGTCACACATCTAGTAGGTGGTATTAAAAAAGCTTCACCCACAGAACTCAGTGCATGCCAGTTGCCATATTGGTGCATGATAAAATGATGAGTACAAATTATATCATTTGATCCATAACAATAGCTCATTCACTGAGTGCTTCTATGGGCCAAGCACTGTTCTAAGTACAGTATAACTATTATCTCATTTAATTTTCACCTTAACTTGTTAATAAGGGTGTCATTTTTATCCCCCTTTCAGACTAGGAAAGTGAGTCACATAGTGGTGAAACTAATTCTATCCACATCACTCATCACACAGAAATGGAGGCAGGACTGAAAGGAAGAAGCATCCCTCCACAGTATATCTCCTTAATTGCTACACATACTGCTTTTCCTTTTTCCTTCTTTTTTCTGTTTTTTTTTAAGATTGTATACAAAAGAGAAAGACAAATCTTAATACGCTTTAGAAAGATCTTCTTCAATAAGGTTAATCAACCAATAAAAGCTGAATCAAAAATAAAGTTCTGGTTGATGCGTTTAATGACTATTCACATAATCAGATGATCCAATTCCCAAGCTTTCTGGTTAATTGAATTTCCACAGGCTGCAGGCCATTCTGTTTGGTGTGAATTCCAGCCTGGAGAATGTTTTTATTTCATCCTCATTTGTAAGAAATGCAGCAAATTATTGTGTGAGGATGCTCTCAGAAAGCTTGCCCTTTGAAGCGTTACGCTTTTCTCATGCATTTGTGCTCCAACTTTGAAGATTTTTCTCTTGAATGATACTTATTAGAAACCAAAACTCTGCATAATTTACATTTGCTCAGTAAGAGGTCTTCCATTTCAAACATGTTTCTTAATGATGGAAACGGACATTTTAAAAGTATTCTCCAGGTCACAGTGTTACACAAATCCAGAGTCATCACCACTTTTACTCTTTATAGTATTAAAGGGAGTTCCCTGATGGTGTAGTGGCTTAAGGCTTCGGCGCTGGCGCTGTCAGTGCTGCGGCCTGGGTTCGATTCCCAGTCAGGGAGCTACCCACATACCAAAACGCAAAATAAAATAAAATAAAAATACATTAGATATATATAGTATTAAAGAAGCCCCAAAGCTTGTAATTAATTAACTACTACGTTCAGACATAGAGATGTGATGTGGTTTTCTAATGAGGCAAATGGGAGTTATTAAACTTCAAAGGGATAACATTGTACCATATTTTCCTAATGGGAGGAGTTCAGAAAATGTTTTTCAGATGAATAAATTAATTTTTCTAAGTTTTGTTCTTTAAATGTCTTTAGCTCAATAAACACTAATATTATCTTAATTTTTATTCCTACAAGTTTGTGTATTTATTTTTAATATAATCCTTATTCTAGGTGTTGATTTTTTTAAGTGTGTGTTTGGGTTTACTTTAATAAACTAAGTCCATTTCCCTTGATAATTCCAAGATACTTTTCAGCCCCACCAGCCAGTCTTCCGTTGCTTGCTCTTCTCAGCTTCAAGCAGAGACTTTTTAGTTCCACATGGCTCCTCCTCTCTCCTCCTATATTAATGTCTATGTTATTCTCCTCTCAGAATAGCTTCCCACTTCCCATATGCCCAGCTGGCCTTCTTGTTTCAGTGAGAATGCAACTAAAATATTACTGTTTTCTGCCGTGCATAATGAGCACTTTTTGCCCATATTTATGAGGGAAAAAGAAGGATGCACTTATCCATGGGTAGTGCTAATCCCGTATCTCTATACATGTTTTAAATTCTTTTATTTATGCTTATGAGTTCAAAGTGTTACATGAAACTTCTTATACCATAATATATTTTTTAAATCTGAAAATTTTTTATAATATAAAGAAGAAGTACCTAAATATAAACAAATATTTATTTGAATTAAGAAAATAAAATGAAGAATTTTTTCCCCTAAAAGTTTGGGCCAAAAATGTGGGTGCACATTATACATACGAGCGCATTATACCCAGCAAAATACTGTACTTCCTCCAGGAAATCATCCCTTTTCCTAGTGACATGGTCTAGAAATTCAAAGCCTCCAGTATTAACTCTCACCCAAGTTTCCTGTTCTAACTCCTATATTCAAGTCAGATTAAAAAGTCAATAACAATAGTTTCTGTTTATTCTGTTTTCCCTAAATATTTATTTTTAATAAAATGTCAATGCCCTCCAGACAAAGACCACAAGAAATATGACTATCATTGAACAAATTTGGGTTTATTGACTCATTACAAGGAAGAAGTATATACATTATTGGGGACTGTGGAGCATTTCAGGAGGAAGTTATTAGAATGGACTTCTGTGATTTTTGCAAGTGTTAGGTGACTTGGAAGAGGGTTCAAGGCAACATCGTTGCTTACTACCAAGAAGAGAGGATAATTATGATCAAGTATCTTAATAATTCTTAGATCTAGAAGGTGAGAAGAGCAGACCAAGGCTAAACTGATCGGTAAAGAAGCAGAAATCACTCCTACTATTCTTGGTAAGAGGATGTTTGGTCCATTTCATGTTTTAGACAATGTTTGTGTTTCGTTTGTACTCAGTCATGATTGTGGGTGGTGTTGTTACATTGTGATCCACCTCAGTCACACAGTGACCTTGTCTGATGCTATTCTGCCGGCTGTCAGTGGTTCACAGGACACCACTATGCCCAGCTGTGAGTGCTGTGCTGCACCAGGTCCTGGCATCCCCAAGGCCTATGTGACAGCACCCAGATGTCAGGACTGCATTTTTCCTCCTCAAAAAAAAGATGTAAAGTGAACTCTCCATTAACCAGAACTCAAGCAACCAGCACTCTCAAGGAACCAGCAGAATTTTGTTTTGTCGGTTGCTTAAGTACCTTTTGCGAACTTTTTCGGCCTGTTGTTTGAGATTTTGCCAGTTGCTTGAGAGTGCTGGTTGCTTGACTTTTGGTGAAGAGAGCATCTACTTACATTTATCTGCCATCTACTAATCCCCATGGGTGCTGGTTAACTGAGAATCTACTGTATACTTATTTTCATGAAACTTGAAAGACACGGACAGCATCGAGAAGAAACCAAAAAGCTTCCTGGTAGTCCTTTCATCCCTGAATGGAATACCAGGGAGAGAAAAAACAAGCGAGTAAGCCATCCTATGTGTGCTGGCTGTGCAGTGCTACCTCAGCTCATGGCAACTCCAAGGCTCTGCAGCAAGAAAAGCTGCAGAGAGAGCCCAGAGGTTCCCCACCAAAGCCAGCTCAGCTGTGGTGGTAAAAAGAGTGCCCGGGCTGCATTCAGAGGGTGGCATTCAAAGTCAAATGATTTGGACTGTTCTCCGTGGCCAACATCCTGCCATTGCCAGCACTGAGCTCTTCCATTCAGTACAACGCTTACCAGGTACTAAATAGGTTAACGTACCTAAAGCTCGTAACGATCCTATGAGGTAGGTCCCATTGTTACCTTATTTTATAGAAGAGGAAACAGAGATGTGGAGAGGGTCAAATACCAACCTGCCCAAGGTCACATAGCTATGCAGTAAGAGGCCAAGGATTTTGAGTCAAGCAGCCTGGCTCTGGGGAATGTGCTGCTACCACAGTATCAAATAGTTTTACTCTGAATATTAAGACATTTGCTTTAATAGTCAGTAGGTTTTAGAATATCCCTATCTCCTATCTTTATTGCTATCTCTGCTGTCTCTCTCTCTCTCTCTCTCTCTCTCTCTCTCGATATATATACATGTATGCGTGTATATGTACACATACACATGTATATGAACAAACACACATATATGAGGGCTGTCTGGAAAGTATCCAGCCACGTAATCATTCTCGTTATATTGACAATGGCTGGATTTTTTCCAGACAGCCCTCATATAATGGTTTTTTAAATTTTTAAGTGTATGTAGAATAAAAAAAAATAGATTGTCAAAAATGATTGAATGCAACCTCTGGAATGAGACTATACGCTCTTTTCCATGCATTCAGATAAGTATGAAATATATAACAGCTTTGAAAATCACACAGTGAGAATCTGCTGCTCAATTCTCTTTTTTTTTATTGGAGACCTAATGAAATCCTCTAACCTCCTAAGTGCTAAGGATGAGAGTCTGTTCAGATTCATTCTGAATGTCTTTTTTCCGTGCAATACCCTGTCTTTCTACTGTGCTTTAGCCTGTCTCATTCTGCACTAGGATGGGGCATCTCCAGAGAAGTCACTTGCTGCTTCAGGGTAATATGAAACTAGGCTCTCCCTCATTGCACAACACCATCACAGGTTTCCAGGCAAAATCATCTAACATCACTGGCAAGAGCAGCTTGGAGAATTCCTGTTGAATAACTCCCTACCCCGTGTTTTTGTGAGCTTTATAGGTACCAAGAGGGAAAAGCCTTGGCTATCCTTTATGAAGGAAGCTTAATAATCACCTATTTATTCTAAACAAGAGTTAATTAAAAGTAGTTATTCTACAGATACACACTATTCATCACCTGTAGGTTAGACACTATGGAGATTAGAAAATGTCTAAAAAATTCATCATCTCTTAGGTAGCCTGGGTGCTTATGGACCCATTTATACTGCAACTTAGAGCAAGTTTTTTAATTTCATGTTCCATTCCCTGCCAAATTAATGGATTGCATGCTAATGTCACAATTGGACATCATTGATATCTATCATTGTCTCTGCCAGAGTCATTGAGTAACACTCAGCAAGTGTCCTCAGTGAAATGAGGCAAACGACAACTTCTATTTCACAAAATCTATGCTGAATATAGGGCTGTTAATAATAATCATTGCAAAAACATTTAAAAATATTTTTGAAACTAAACACAGATCATGGTTAATTCAGCATCACAAATATGTATTAAGCACCAATAATGTGCCACATAACTGGAACACCAAAATGACAGGCAGGTACCTGTTCTAGACAGCAAGAACCTTATAGGCTTACAAAACCACAGGCCCACCAGTGGAAAATTTCAGCCATGTAGTTAGTTGTAAGCACTATGCCATGTGCTGGAACGCAGAGGAGAGACTTCTAATCAAGTGAGATGGAAATGAGGAGAACAAGAAGGTATTGGAAATGAGATCATGTTTGAGTAGTATCTTTAAAACTCCAAGTAGGAATCATCCAACTAAAGAGAAGGAACAATGGCTAAGGATCCGGTATAATGCCAAACAAGTGAATAATAACAAAATGCTGATTCAATGTCCAGACTTTTTTTGTCAGCTGTTTCACTGGTTCAGTTGACTGGAATTTTTTCTTTTATTTTTTTTTTTTATTCATTTGGTTACCATCAGGAAGTCACATATTCTAAGAGCCTAATACAAAGTCAAAATGTGCATGTCCACCTCAGCCCAGTGGTGATTTCCACAAACAAGTTCATTGAAAGATTAGCTAACTAGGGAGTTCCCTGGTGGTGTAGTGGTTAGGCTTCAGGGCTCTCAACACCATGGCCTGGGTATGATTCCCAGCCAGGGAACTACACCCTGCTCCCCAAAAAAGAAAAAAAGAAAGCAAGAAAGACTAGCTAACCAAAGCGGAAATAACTGCTAACAGAAAGCAGAAAGCTTTCTCTGGAGCAAGTCACATAAGGACTATTCTTTTAAATCTTTATTTCTTATCTTTGTGATGCAGGTGTCCTGCTAAGGGTTTAACACGTTCAAGTGCAAAGGGAGACTCACTAGTACATCTTCTTGAGCCAAATGAAGAGAATTCTCACTCAGCTCATTTGAAAGAACTAGAAGCCCACAGATGGTGCTTACAAGGGCAATACAGTAGACTCTCCGTTAACTGGAACTCAAGCAACCGGCACTCTTAAGTAACTGACAAAAAAGTCAAAGAAACAATACATTAAATAAAAATTAAAATCTCAGTGTTATGCAGCTGTACGTCATGCGAAATCTAACTGTGGGTGAGAGGCATAGGGCCTCAAAGCAAGCTGATATTCATTCATTTTTCAAGGAAGCTGCACAGAAGTTTGCCAGTACAGAGTCTTCTACTGATGTAGGTCCAAAACCATCCACATCCATTTCTGATCTGCCCTAGCCACACCATCAGATCGTGATGGTCCTGATGTGATGTCTACCTGGTAAACTCTACCCGTCCAGGAACAGTTTTAAATGTCTATGCATGTCTTACTTGAAGTTAAGAAAATTATGTTAGAGAAGTTTAAGTTGAAAAGTTTATTGACTGTCATTTAACTAAAATAGTACACTGCATTCACAAAGCTGTTCTTATAATAAAACTGTATTACATTAAGTTTGTCTTTATTTGTCTGAATTTGCTTTTAAATACTGTATTTCAATATTAGTATCAAAGCAATACAGCGTTTATGGTATGATATAGCATGTGGTATAGTATTAGTTAGGCCTATTTTTAACAGTAACTCTCAAGCAATCAGAAACTACATTGATCTGGCATCTACCAATCCCCATGGGTGCCAGTTAACTGAGAGTCTGCAATAATTATGTATAGTGTCAAATGGATACTAGACTTACTGGGATGATCACTTCATAAGATATATTAATGTCTAATCACTCTTTTGTATACTTGAAACTAATATAATATTGTATGTCAATGGTAATTGGAAAATAAGTTTTTAAAAGTATATAGCTCTTTGGGACACAATTAATATAGGTATAAAGATGTAGTAAATATATCATTTCCGTAACTAAAAATAAGTAATTAAAAGATTTATTTTCTGAACCCATCTAGAATCAAGAATTACAGTTAATTTAATACAATAAGAGGTTGGTAGGTATCTTCGGGCATCTATCACTTTGCCAGATGTTCTACAGAGTATACACCTAACATAAAATGCATTCTCTGACCTTGAAGGATTTGCAATCTTACCAAAGATAGAATACAAGTATGTCTTGAGAAAGCCATTTTGTTGCAAAGCAAAACAGCACATGGTTGAGTGTCCAAATGAGTAACTAATTAGTGCAATAAGAATTTAAGAGACAGAAAAAGTCAATATGTCTGGAATTGCCAGGGATAGTTTCTTGCCAAGGATGAGAATTGAGCTGACCCTTAACAGGCTGATGAATAGAATTTCAATTAAATGACCAACAGTGAGAAGAAGGTAGTACAAGGCAGAGAAAACAGCATGAACAAAACTAAGAAGATAAGACTAATCATAGGCAGGTTTAGGGGGAAAGAAAAGACAACCCTGGCTGAAGCACGTAAGAGATTTGACCTGTTTGAAAGTGACCTACTTTTGGTGAGAACCAGATGAGTGAACATTGAGAGGAATACCCTATAAAATATCTAAATCTGTGAATGAGGTAAAAAAATGACATCCCCAAAGTTTGGAAATTGTGTTTTCAGTCTTTATCATACTTAAAGTGATTACTAAACCTAATATGGTTTAGCACATCTTCCTACACATACAAGCTTTTGTACTATATAAAGGAACACTCTGGCCTACATAGTGTACTCCATAAAAGTGACCATTAGCAAAGGCAAACCAAATTTAGCTGCAGCCCCAGGTAGCCTTTTCCCCTCCTTGGACTACAAAAATAGCAAGTCCTCATTTTAGAAGAGAAGTGCTCTAATTAATGAATTATTTTAATTACATAACTAGTATCTTAACAGTATGTTTTGTCAAGAAAACAAAAGAACAACTACTATTCTGTTTGGTCATGGAGCCTTGCAGAAGATAGAAATGAGCAACTAATTTTTGTTAAGAACCATTAGACTTAATCCAATGTACCTATCTGTTGATTTAGTAATTAAATGTAAAAAGAAATAGATAATCATCTGTAAAAAACAATAATAACCTTACCTTATGCCTGAGTGCAGTTTTCATAACCCTTTCTATTTATTAGGATAAAAGGAGTTTTCCTGACTCAGAAGAGACAACTTTGGAGAATAAATAGGCTTTTACAATTACAATTAATTAATACTTACAATTACAATTAATAAAAACTCCCAAAATAATAAGTGGGCCAACATGTCTTTAAAATAAATAGTCAGCTGTATATGCCTTTAAACCTGTAAATTCCATAGTCAAATTAAATATAAAGCAAAAATTCTTAGATTCTCATAGAAGAGGTTTTGATAGGTGTTAACTCACAGAACTTTGTTGGATGGGAATAGGTTCACCCACATATAACAGCCTTACTTGCAGCGGCTTAGCCAAATGGACATTTAATTTTCTTTAAAGAGATTTCAAGAGCAAGGTAGGCCCGGGCTCTTATTGGTGGCTTCGTGATGTCATTTAAGACAAAGCATCTTTAGATAACTTCCAGTCACACTGCATTGTTCAGAAATGTGTCACATGAACCACCCCTAGTTGAAAGGTAGGCTAAGGAAGAAAGTTTTTAATTGTACACATTGCAGTCCCAATAAAAGTAAGGAAGAAGAACAATTATGTAGGCCAATTAGCAAACTCTATGAACAATGCAAAGTCAGTGATTATCGTAAGGCCCAGCCATTATAATGTTTGTTAAAGCAATGCTAAATAAATTAGATCTGTAACGTGTAATTCCGATACGCGTACCTGGGTGCCACGCAAAATCCAGTTCCCAGGTTTTCTTGAACTAGTTCCTTTTGTGCCTTTAAGCTACATTTTTATTTCATGGATTTCTTGGAGAACAGCCCAAACACAGTTTGTATCCATTCATAGAAAAGATTTGTGTGTAGTACTGCTATGGCTCCAAGGGTAAGAGTGATCTATGAAGATTTCCCCTCCGTTAGAAAGTTATCAATTGATGTATCTTAGATGGTAATAGAGCTGATTCAGGGAAGTGAAAAAGGAGGAATTGCAGGTATGATATAATACCTACTTTCTCAGCTGCTTTATGATTTTGCTAGTCAAGAAGCAAGTAGTATCATAAGAGCTGTCAAGTTCCTAAAATAAAGCGTCTCAGTATTTAACAGTGTCTGGCACATAGTAGATGCCCATATATTGTAATATTTGCTGAATAAACCTTTGGTGTACTTACCTTATCAGAGGGTGCACAGAAGTTATTTAAAAAGAAACATTTCTCTACCCACTTTAATGAGGTAGTCATTTAGTAAGCATCCACTCTATGTGAATAAAAGCTCTGGGAGGAGCCCAAAGGAAATGCTTGCTGTGATCTCTCACCCTGAAGGTGTTGGCCTGTCTTTTCTGTGATGTAGCAGTTTTTGGACTCACATCCAATGCTCATTAAGCAAATGTATAGAAATTGGTTTCTAAGCCAGTTGGCCACCAAGCAGATTATTAACATTGTAAAATCAATTTAAAGCCATATTTAAGCTTTTTAAATCATCTTATAATTTCCTAAATTAGCATGTAAGTCATATTGCAATGGAGGTTCAGGATGATCAGTCAATGCATCAGTTAATCAAGCACTAAATTGGTGCCTAGGGGCATTTGAAGATGCACAAATAGCCCCTGCCCTTGACAACCGAAGACCCATTTTAAGAAGACAGTATGTGTGCTGGGTGGATGGGGGAGTCACATAATAATGTCACATTATAGTTACCACTTTTCAGATTAATAAAACAGACAATAAATGTTTCATTTTGCCCACAATACCTACAAATCTGGACTTGGTTGAAGTGGACACATGAACCAAATGTGCCCTATTGTGTAATTCAAATGTTGAGACCTTGGTAGGAGGATCGTCTGATCCTCTGCAGATTAGTATAAAGTACTGTTTAGCGTAGATAACCTATAAGGAATTCACTTGAGCCATGGTAGTAAATAAAAATAATTATCCTTTTTCTTCTTTTCTTAAATTAGGTCATGGAACTAAAGGAGTCTTTGAGCTTCTGTCTGGTTGGCGGAGAACCCGAGAGAATTTGCCCTTCAAAGACAGGGTAGCAGATGCCTATTCCGATGTGATGGTCACCTATACCATGACCAGCTCCCTGTACCTCATTACCTTTGGCATGGGTGCCAGCCCATTCACAAACATAGAGGCTGTGAAGGTCTTCTGTCAGAACATGTGTGTCTCCATTCTGTTGAACTACTTCTACATTTTCTCTTTCTTCGGCTCCTGTCTGGTCTTCGCAGGTCAACTAGAGCAAAACCGCTACCACAGCATCTTTTGCTGTAAGATCCCTTCTGCAGAATACCTGGACCGCAAACCTGTGTGGTTCCAGACGGTGATGAGTGATGGGCATCAGCAGACATCCCACCATGAGACGAACCCCTACCAGCACCACTTCATTCAGCACTTCCTCCGTGAACATTACAATGAGTGGATTACCAATATCTACGTGAAGCCATTTGTTGTCATCCTCTATCTCATCTATGCCTCCTTCTCCTTCATGGGGTGCTTGCAGATCAGTGACAGAGCCAACATCATCAATCTACTAGCCAGTGATTCCCCAAGTGTTTCCTATGCCACGGTTCAGCAGAAATACTTCAGCAACTACAGTCCCGTGATAGGATTCTACATCTACGAGCCCCTGGAGTACTGGAATGGCAGCGTCCAGGAAGACCTCCGGAGACTCTGCAGTGGGTTCACGGCGGTGTCCTGGGTGGAGCAGTACTACCAGTTCCTGAAAGTTAGCAACATCAGTGCCAATAACAAGAGTGACTTTATCAGTGTCCTACAAAGTTCATTTCTAAAAAAGCCAGAATTCCAGCATTTTAGAAATGATATCATCTTCTCCAAGGCGGGGGATGAGAACAATATCATCGCTTCTCGCTTATACCTGGTGGCCCGGACTAGCAGAGACAAGCAGAAGGAGATCATAGAAGTACTAGAAAAGTTGAGGCCCCTGTCGCTCTCGAAAAGCATCCGATTCATCGTGTTCAACCCCTCCTTTGTGTTCATGGACCACTATGGCTTGTCTGTCACCGTGCCTGTTCTCATCGCAGGTTTTGGTGTTCTCCTGGTGTTAATCTTGACTTTTTTCCTAGTGATCCACCCTCTGGGAAACTTCTGGCTAATTCTTAGCGTCACCTCAATTGAGCTGGGCGTTCTGGGCTTAATGACATTATGGAACGTCGACATGGATTGCATTTCTATCTTGTGCCTTATCTACACTTTAAATTTCGCCATTGACCACTGTGCACCACTGCTTTACACATTTGTACTAGCAACTGAGCACACCCGAACACAATGTATAAAAAGCTCCTTGCAAGAGCATGGGACAGCCATTTTGCAAAATGTTACTTCTTTTCTTATTGGGTTGGTCCCCCTCCTATTTGTGCCTTCGAACCTGACCTTCACACTGTTCAAATGCTTGCTGCTCACCGGGGGTTGCACACTTCTGCACTGTTTTGTTATTTTACCCGTGTTTCTAACCTTTTTCCCCCCTTCCAAAAAGCACCACAAGAAAAAGAAACGTGCCAAACGAAAGGAGAGAGAAGAAATTGAATGCATAGAAATTCAAGAGAACCCTGATCACGTCACCACCGTCTGAAGGGTGTAGACTAATGGATTATTTTTCTTTTCCAGTATTGCACAACGATGCAGGGCGAGTAAAGCTCAGACCTCAGCTGCTTGAGCTGGCCAGGGGTAACAAGGCAAGTCAGATTAAGAGTGAATTATTCATGACACACCAAGGTGTCCACTTCTTGGGGGTGGGGGCGGGGAGAGGGAATCAAAGAAGGGAAAAAAGTTTTTTGAAACCTTGTTCTCTACTCAAGATACGTCTCTGGATGTGATCTTAGAGCTCTTTCAAGGAATGGATGAGTCAGTGGAGGGTTAGAAGGCAAAAAGAACCAACTGCTTTTAAAAATCAAATGCTTAGAAGAGATGGAGAAGAGAGGAAAGAGGGGAAAGAGACATAGGAAATATCAAAATTGCCATGGCACTTTTCATATTGGTTTTTTGAACAGGTGGTCAAAGGAAACCTATGCACTTGGGAAGTACATATTTAATATCGTCTAAACCAAAGGACTTCCCAATCCATCTTATGTGTACATATATATGTATATATATATACATAATATATACATATACATACTTATATTTGTCTTTAGTGTACATTGACATTTGTGTGGAGGGAGATGGACATTTGCAAATAAGCTGGCCTTTCTCTAGAAAGTCAAATTGGCCTTAGTCAAATATGGAAGTATTCATGGCCGTTCAAAACCAATTTAAGTGTTTCAGCAGCCAGAGAATTATTCAGCTGTGTAATGAGCAAAATAAACAGAGACATGAATCTATTAGATTCCACATATCATATTCAGTCTTTAAGGTTCTTGCTTTGGATGACTTAGCAAAAACCACAAAAGGCATTTAAATCAGCTACCACATGGACAAAGTTTAAAATCTCATGTTAGAGCTAAAGAGTTGATACGGCTTTTCCTTGGCTTCTAATGGTTCTCTGCATTTGGAGAAGCTGATTTGGCTCCTTTCAGAGAGCTCACCCAATGCAAATGAGCATTTTACATAGATTGTCCATACATATGCGTATAAGGGTGCACACGTGTGTGCGTGTTTCTTTGTGTATGTGTGTTTGTATGTGTGAGTTGGGGTATTCCATTGTTATTGTGTTTTCATTTTAGATGGTGAAAATATACTGCCATGCAATATAGATATTTATCATAGGACAAAGGAGATATAACTAGGAAACTCGTTGTAGAGCGAAATAGAGTAAATGGACCATCATCATTCATCATGTGCCATCAACTGATCCTCAGTGTAAAGAAAATATTCTAATCCTATAAAGTCTATTGGGTTCCTTGCATTAGTATTTGGAACATTAACCCGGCCACCATCACTATCAGAGTGGTCACTATAACTACTGCAATATCATTTTGTAGCTTCTTGCTGTATCATTATTCTTGTTAGCTGGAAAGTGCTCCTCAGCTGGCCCACCTTCTAGGGTAATCACAGCTCTCTCTGGGTGGCATATTAACTGTAACTGCTGTTGAATTCTTTCTCAAAAAAAAGTACTGAGGTAAATATTTTCATTGAGTTAAAGTTTAAAACTGCTCCCCAGCAGACTCAGTCTATTGGGTGCATACTTGGATTAATGCTGTGCTTCCTGTCACAGAAAAATTACTAGAAAATGCCTTTTCCCATGCCAAGAAGTAGAATAAGACAATTTTCAGGTAGGACTGAACAAATGGCCAGTGATTATAAAATCTTCTAGTTAGCTCTTTCACATGAAAAAGAACTATTTCCCACCAACTTTGGTTGTGTATGATAATTGAATTTAAAATAGTAAAATCTTAAATTAAAAAAAAAAAAAAAACCTATCTCTTACACTCAGTTAAGTTCAAAAAGGAAATACAGTAGATCCAGTCTTTGGAAATGAAGTTGATAGATTAATGAAGTAACAAAGCAGCAAAACAAATGTTGTTTCATTATTTCATTTACTTTTACAAATCAAGAGCTTATCAGAATACTAAGAGAAAGAAGTACTGTCTCTAAATTGGAAACATTTAACCAAACTTTTTTTTATTAAATGGAGTTTGTTTTGTCCTACCTTGAGGTAATTGCATTTCTGTTAGAAATTATCTGTTTCTTCAGTTGTGTTCATCTGGGCACATATCGATAGATTAAGTATGGAAAATAATTGCCATAAGCATAGGGTTATTGTTCTTACATTATTTGTGAAGTCGTGTCGCAGATAACCCTAGCCTTTTACCTACTGAAGTGCTCTGCTAGGACGAACTAGTTTTTGGCACCAGTAGACCTGCAGACCATGATCTCATCTGAGGTAGAAGTTTCTGAGGAGTTGCAGGGTTTTTTGCGAGCAGGGGGTGGGTGGGGCAGATTCTTCTTTCATGGTTTACTCATCATTTGTGAAGATCTATTTTACATCCTTTTCAAAAGATGAGAGGTAATCAGCTGATACATTTCATTATCTATCACTTCAGGTCTTCCCAAGTTGTGCTATACTCTTAAGCATTTCCCAATTTTAAAATCACTTGCCTATGTGGGTCACTTTTTTGCTCAATTACCTTAGATAATTCCACATGCAAAGAAAGTTAGCAGGCTGATTTGAAGAAAGAATCAAGCATGCCAGGTGTCAAACATAGGGTAAGAGTAGCATGTTTTGCCAAACCACTGGGGCAGTTCTAATATCATTCCCTCATCTAAGTAGCCTCTATTTGGATGGGGGAAAATGGTTCCTTTTTAGGTTGTATCTTCAAGAATCAAAATGATTAAGATAAATATGAATTTCTCATTGTTCAAATGATTAGGGGGTGAAAGTTTGGAAGGAACATTATCTTTTCCAGGACACCATGGTACTCTTTATTGAACTGTAGCAATAATTTATTGAAATGAAAATTCTTGTTCTGGAAGAGTTAATATACCACCCAAAATGCCCTCACTCAGTCCTAGGAAATAATTTAAGCCCAAGAAGAATCTACCTGAGCCTCATCTGAACTCCCAGTTTTACTCTGAAACAGATATTTCCAAGAATTCAATTTACTGAAATTCAAGAGACATCCTAAAATATGAGATCATGATTTGCAGGTAACGTCCAACCTCTGCCTTTTTCAGTAGCTTCTGTGCAACTCAACCTAGTTTTTCAAATTTACTCCTATTGTTTTGTCCAATTGTTAAATAGTGATGGGTTCAAATTAGGAACTTATTTACTCCTGGAAGATGGCCAATCAACTCCTAGAAGAGAAGAAACCTGCAAGAGATATTTCAAATATGTAGAAAATTTTATTTTGTTGAAATGTGTTTTTCCCTTCAAGTGAGACATTTTAAGTTTGCAAAAACTACCCCTTTTCTGAATTTAAACTCGAATGTGGGTTTGGTTCTTCCATCAGAATTTGTATTTGAATTAGATAGACCTTAAGAGCTTCACTCTCCATGATGATTAATACAGCTTCAAAGAGGTACTCACCTAAATTATAGAAAGAGATTTGGCTAAAAGTTAAATTCTTAACCTCTTATAGTTAAAGGTAATCATATGCCAACTTCAACCATGCTGACTTTTTTTAATGAAAGGTGTTCTGAAAGGTCATCCCATAAATTCTTCCAGGGACCTTGAACCTCTTTGAAGGTTGTGCTTGAATATTCTATGAAAGAATTATTCTCCACTATGGTGTGTCATGGGAGTATTCCTTTCCCATTTAATTCCTATTTATTTCCACAGAATTTTGGTTTTACCTTGCGAATTTTGAAGAATTATGACAAATGAAGCTTCTATGATGCTATAACAGCCATTCTGGACTTGTGAATTCAAGAGGATAAGATCTTTGTCCATTTTGTAATTACCCATTACACTTTCCCATTAATATGCTAATCCTTCTAGGCTTGTGGTTAGAGCTAGGGAGTAATTATTGCCATTCAGAATTACATGTATTTTTATAAGTTGGCTGTAAATATCATAGTTACAGTCACATATTTTTTATGACCAAATAGTTACGAATGCCTGGCACTATGCATGCATTATTACTAATAGTACATAGATTTTTAAAGACACTATTTTCATGGTTATTGCAACTTTTATTAAAATGCCCATATCACCTAGTAAAAAATGCCTTGTTAGTTTTGGCCCCAAGGCCCTAAGGTCTGTAGAAAGTCCCATCCCAAGGGGAACAACTGAAAAATTGCTTTCCTGGGGTTTTGAGGGCAGCAACCTCTTCTAGAATATCTTCTGAAAAAATCCTGGAGGCTATATCTGGCTTCCAGGTTAAAGGGCACAGCAGATTCTGTGTTAGTCAGTAATTAAGCATACTTTGATGTCCTGTATTTGCAAATCTCATGGTAAACCAGAGAATACAATGCCTTGAGACTGGAATTTAGGTGTTGTCTCTTGTGCATTGGAGAACTCAATGATTTATTAACCTCTGAATAGAGGGATCTCTCTATTCAGTCTATTTTGCTGATGTTTGCAAAAGGTATTGATAATCCTCTCAAATGTGAACCCGAAGACTATTGTTTATTCTGAAGGAGATTTAGAAGCACTTTTATTCCTTTAAAAAAGAAAAACAGACAAACAACAACAAAAACCTGTTAATACATTTTGTTCTTTCTGTGTTACAAAAAAATAAATTATGGCAAATTTTATAACATTGACTTGAAACCTACCTATGGCCAAATAAATATGCCCTTGAAATCTCCCAATCTTGAATCTAAATATAAAACTCAGCATCATCACCATGGTGCAGGCATTTACACCAACCCTTTGTAAGCGATGATCTGCCAATATGTTGCATAGGGAGAAAATTAGCTAATTTTTTTTTTACTAGTTTGTTTGAAAATCATGACTACAAATATATTTACCCAAATGAAAGCAGAAAGATCATAAATGAAGGCAACGAAGCTTCTTTGCATCAGGTCCAGCATGGAAGGAACTATATATAGGTATATTAGCAATAAAGTACTTTGATTTCTAAGCTAACTGGCCAAGATTTCACTCACCATCATGTTTTAGTTAGAAGGACCAGAGATAATGTTCTGTGTTTGAAGTGTGGAGTCGGATTGGGCAACATTTGGAATAAGATTGAAAGATGTTGAGAAATGAGCCTACATGCTTAGAAAACCAGATGTCTGTATTTAGATGTGATAGGACGGCTGAGGAAATTTCCGTGTATTTTACAGTTTCGGATATAGCACAGAGAATTGCATGGTGCCTCAGAGTTATAGATTCTTAACTCCTAGCAATTGATCATATGCAAATATATCCCACTTGAAGATTTTCTTACCATTTGTTCAATTTATAATCTGATCTTTACAGGGCAAGTGTCCCTGAATTTCCAAGCATGAACCAGCAAGCATGAGCCATACAGATTATTTTGTAGGTCAAATGGGCTACTAGGGAGACTCCTTGAAAAGAAAGCTTCAAGTAAGCTTCCAGACACGAATTATTCATTCCCAGGTAAAGCTGTTGGAGTTGATATGTTTTTGTGCATCTTTGAGATATAACAAATAACTTTTTATATATTTTTTTCTCTACTTAATGAGGACCTCTCTATTTCTGATAGAAAAAACACTTGCTTTTCTTATGAAATGGAAAACAATTCAAAGAGAAAAAATATAGGGTGAAAAATAATGTACTATAATAACATAGATGACTGGTTTACAGATAACACTATATTTTCTGCACCTCTAAAGAAGTTGTCAAAATTAAATGGGTTTATATCCTAAACTGAGAACCTCTATAAAGTAAATAATTTTAATATATTACATATTTATAAAAAAGCCATTGCTAAATTTGCACTTTTATAAATTATAGCAAGTCAGTCCCTACTACTCTTCCCAGTTAAAGTTTTCCCTAACAAAGTTCTTGTAGGTCATGCTAATTATGAAGTCTTAAAAATCAGAAAGAAACTTTAGAAACAGAAGGGTATGATCATCTACTGGTTATGTATAATTCTTGCTTCATGTCACATGTTTGTACTTATCTGAACTGGGATTTTTAGAAGTAATTTTTAACTGTGTTCTGGTTTCTCACATGGCTAATGACATAGCAGACAGAAGAACAATATGGCTGTTTTTGTTTGTTTTGTTTTTGTTTTTGTTTTTGACTTCTATATCCATAGTTATTAGAGCAACCAACCGTATTACCCACAAAACTCTGTGTAACCAGTGGAAATATAAGAACTTTAATGCTTTGGAAGATTTCACTGAAGAATTCCTTAGGAGTAATTAGGAGAGAATGCCATGAGTTTGTTATAAATGTGTCATTTTGCAGTCCTGTATAAATTTATTAACCTAGATTTTGGATGAGTCTGTCTAAAGTATGTTGTGGGGAACATCTAAGTTATCTAATACAAAAAGGTCAAGAGAATCTCCCCCTGGAAACTCAAATACATTCCTCCACCATTCTTTTCAGTTGATTCACTGGTTAGCCACAATAAGAAAGCTGGAAAAAGACCCAAACTGTCATATTCCTGCATGCCCTGCTGCAGTATGCAGCATCTATTTTGAGGTACTGTCAGGAAATTCTGGCATCTTTTCTTCTCCAACATAAAAGTGTCAGAAACTGATATATGATACCTTAAACTCACCAATGCAAATATCCCAAAGTTTCAGCAGAGTTAAGTAACAACTTTATTATACTTTCCTGTTAATTATGCATATTTTTCAGCAATAGACTTTCTTGCTCTTAATTAAGAAATCTGTCACAGCTTAAAAAGGGCAGAGATCTCTCCAAGCTACCTCATAAGAGTATTTAAAGACAAAGTGGTATGCAACCTTAGATTACATGGCAATATTGTTTAAGCCACAATGCAATATTATTTATCACCTCTCCATGATACTCTTTCACTTTGTAATTTTAGACCAAGCTAAATGTAAAAGGAATACTACCACGTGCAGTCCTATTTGTGCATTCTGGTTAATATAATGTTCATTGACATGAAATCTCTCAGGGTACTTATTTGGTTATGTTTCTACAGACTTCCCAGGGCATAAAACTTGGTTCAGAATGAGAATAATCTGACATTGACTTTGAGGTAGTGGTCTTCCTAGGGAGGTGCACAATCAAATAATCTGTGCATAACTTCAGTAACAATTCCAAGTGCACTTCTCATCCATGGAAGAAAAATTCAGTGTGTTTGTTTGCTTGTTTATCCTAAGCAAATAGAGAGAAACAAAGTTACCCATATTTAGCATTTTACTTAGACATTCTTTTCTGCTGGATGCCATTCCTATGATTTTTTTACTAAATTAGAAACACAGGTCACTTTTGGAAATGTTAGAATCAGCGAGAAGAAAACTACTAGGAAAATACTCTTCACCCATGCATAGGCAACTTGTGAATGAAAGTAAAAGTTAAGCACTTTAATTTCCTTTTCTTTCTTAAAACAAAAGCCCTCTTGCTCTTAATTCTGGCTAAACAAAATGCTAATCTCTATAACAAAATAAAGAAAAATGATAAAAAAATATGAATATATGAGATTTCAGTGTTTTATCAATACAAACCTGATGGCAAACCACCATTTTCAGATATCTTTCCCTCAATAAACGTTCTTTTGAATGTTCTGTGACATAATGGTTCTTGCCACATCTCATCTATCACTCCTAAAATAGTGCAAATAAACCAAAAAGCCATTGAAACCTGTCTGCTCTATAGTTCTATGCTTTGGGCTCTAAAACTAAAGCTACTTACTGAGCAAAGCTTAAAAGAGAATTTTGACCAAAAAATATCAGTATCAAAAAATAATACCTAAGTTATAGTTTCATCCCAAAATATCTTCAAAGTAGGGAACTGTCTGAGTGCTCATTTTAGATCTTAGTAAGAAGCAAATATTCTCATGAGTTTTTTATAAGTCTCCAAATTACCTTCATTATCAAAACTTATCTCCATTCTCTGTAAGTGATAAAATAATTTATAAAGCGGTTTTTTTCTTCCTATAATAAAAATAAAGAAATAACAAATTATTCCTCATAGATTTGCACACACAGTTAATAATTAATTTCATAACTCAATCAAGGGAAATCATGTTTCCAAATATTTCTTTGTTTTTTTCATTATTGTTTTTATATTTTGGATATACGGAGATGTAATAATTTTAGTTAAATTCCTCAGGATTACTATGTATTAAAAATCTATGATCTAAAGCCTAAAAGTAAAAACCTTTAGAAAACCTTAGCTACTTGCAAAAATGTCATCTCAGTTACATTTACAATAATTCCAGTAGGCAAAGTTATTTACACTATTTCTGGCTATGCTGACCTTTTATTTTAACAACAACAACAAAAATCTAGCTCCATTAGTCACAATAAGGAACAGTTAGCATTTTAACATAGTGATAGATGATACAGGTGTTTCCTCTTTAGTCCCTAGCCTTAAGGTCAGTTGACTTTACCAAATGCTACAAGCTAGGTTGTCTATAGAGTCACTGTACTCTCCTTCACTTCTTATTATTAATATTAAATGTCCCACAGAATTTCATAATTCATGACTTCTTCATACAACCTCAGTAAGATCTTTGGGCTTTCTCTCCTTTAAGGAAGGCTTGTGCTACACTAGGAATTAAACTTCTTAAATATAACATCTCATGACATAACAATGTAACATAACAATCTAAAGCTTTTTAGTCCTTTACTGAATCACAAGTTCTAAAAACTATAAATTTTATTCTTTAAAAATTCATGAATACTTGCATTAAAAGTAATACCACGATTATATATATATACATATATATATATATATATATATCAATTATTTCTACATGCTTAAGATAAGGAATTCTGAGGCAAATGCAAAGTACCTTGGCATTCCTGAGTCATATTTTTTATGGATCTCTAAGTTCACAAATATCTCTATAACACAGAAATTCCTAAAGTGTCACTGAAATATTTAGATGGCCCTTGAAGACCCCCAATGATTGTACTAATTTTGAGTCCAAAGTAATTTATAAACCATTCAGAAAAACCCTGTTTAAAGCTTATCACTGCAATACATTATATTACTACAGGAACACTAACTATAAAAGTTAAAACTTAAATCAACAACCTTTTCAGCATGTGAAAGCTACAGAGATGGCGACAATGACAGGTCAGTGGCTCTTAAGCAGGCTTACTCACACAGGCTGCATGGGAGGCAGGTCCAGGTCTGGGCAAAATGAATCGTGAGCTGTCAGCACCACTTATAAGCATTAAAATCAAGATTGTTAAATCTTTGAATGCCCAAATCCACTGTATTCTGATGAATAATGTCATGGCATTATACGAAATACATAGATAACCAACATTCACAGGATTTAAGTGCACCTAATGCCAAAATTATACTGAAACAATTTCATAATCTGCAATCCACTTTCAAAGCTGTTGTCATTGCAGAGTCACCTTCATGATTGATATCATTTGCATGACTGGAGAACTCTGCTTAATAACATTTCATTTATATAGTTTTTAAATTTTTTTTTAAAAAAGGATCCTCAGAACTTTGCATGGAAAGGCTTAGATTTACTTAATAGTCATTTTTCTGTCTAGATTTAACATCTTAATCACTAATTTATTTTGCTTTCTTTTTGTTTAAACATGCTTGATTTTTTTTCTTTTCTAAAATATTATCTTAGAATAATTAAAACAGGTTTTTCCTTTAGGTAAGGATGAGCATGGCTAGAAAGTGGTGAAATAAGCGCTTAGCAAAATTAACCTGGACAGGTGAACATACTTGCAAGCACTAAAGTTTGGGAAAAGAATTACTCGCTGTTATTTATATGTGCATCAAGCTGAAATTTTCTCCTGCTTTTAATAGTGGCAGCTGACATGGCAAACAGTATAGAGATACTTGCTAATTATCTATTCAACTGAGGAAAAAAAATGTAAGAATTCTCCTGCCTCTGACTTCTCTGCTTATGACCATAATGAAAAGTGAGTTATTCAACAGTCTCTGTCTGTGAAGGCCTATGTGTGGATGTTTTTGTTGTTGGTTTGTTTTATTTTGTTGTTTGGAATTCTCCTATATAGCTAGTTACACAAGAATTCCCCATATAGAGGAATAATTTCAGGTGTCTTGAAACGAAGTGTCTTTTCCAATAAGTTGAAATGCTAGAACCTAGAGCTATACACATCTTGACAGTGAAATAAAAGTGAATGTGATTTAACATGAAGAAAAATACTCAAGGTCAGAGATAATTTAAAGAGAGAGAGAGAGCTAATAAAAAATAATAAAAAACCATTAAAAAATGCAAAACTTTTGAAGAGGGAAATAACAGCTGAACTAATTTTTTAAATTTGGTTTTTGATAGTTAGCTTAGTTATTTTGGGAGTTTTTAATAAATATGTTGGAAGGGGGTCAGAAAATAATTGGCATATCTAACTCTCCAAGGATAACAGTGGTAATGACATGAAATAGGGTTGTGGCACTGAAAATAAAAAGGAGAAAATGAGTGTAATTAATACTATAGCACAAAAACCTACATCCATCATGAAGCCCGGACAGCCAAGAATTTTTGAGTTTCCAAAGCTCCAGCATATGGTACACTATAGTTGAACATGTTAGTGGGTTTGATAGGATATTGCAGTAATCAGTCACTCACTCTTTGAATAATCTAGTCACTCTAATATCTTAATAATCATGTTCCTGTAGTTTTGATATGCAAATTGGCATGTTCTTACCACAGAATATCAGGAAATCCTTCTTTATAGAATGGTTGATTTGGTTCCCCACCTATCTAGCTTGGGATAAAAAATTAGTTTTTCTTATTGACATCATTTCAGTAGAGTAAGATGAGTAAAGAGGATAAAAAAAATTTAGGAAAAGAAATGGGACAGGCCTGATCTTTTGTGCTTTTCTCCATGTTGCATTGCTGGATGCTCAAGTATATGGTATTTATCTATACTATATGTATCATACTTGAAAAATCTAAAATATCTAGATTAATCCACAGGTAGAAACATCCATGTAATTAGCAAATAATTCTCGAAATTTGTTGCATTTCAGGGAATTTAACATTTTAGGTGACGCGTATGCTTGGAAACGAGATCACAGTTCCTCCTACAGTTAAAGAGCTGGTCTTCAGTCATCTTCTCTGAAAGTTTTGTATAAGACACATAGTTTTGTTCCACCGTAAAGCTAAGGTATTGTCACTTTTAACCATCAGTAATGTGGGATAGGTACATAAAATGTAACTTTTGTAACATTCTTACACACAGCAGTTACAATAATTGAGTAGACCGCCTGTCTCTAATCCAACACTTTCCCTATGGAATAATTGTCCTGTCAAACATTTTACATTTACAGAGATATGCTTTTTAACATTAGCATTAAAATGACCAGAGACAATTGTCCAAATGAACCATTTGTATTCTATAATTTCATTGAACAACAAAAATATGTAAGGGAAGGAGGAGCAAGTGGCAGCCTGAGGAAGTGTAAAAACATTCGGATCTTCGAGCCACAACACCACACAACAGCAGCTCAGTCATGCACCTAGTTTTATGGTGTCCCCTTTGGTTCATGATTTTCACTAGATGACTGACTGCAAAAACCCCATAATTATCCATTCACTCATTTACTCACCAAATCTTTCATGCAACAAGCATTTTTAAACATTCTTTATGTGCCAGGCACTGAGCATGAATGCAAACGAAATCCAGTGCAGCTGCTGCCCATCAAAGGCTTTAGACCAGCAAACTAAAGGTGAGCCAGCCATGCATAAGCATAACCATAACACCATCATAGACCATTCATTCTCAAACTTGAGTGTGCATCAAAGTCACCTTGAATGCTTTTTAAAACAAGGGTTTCTGGGTCCTATCTCCAGAGTTGCTAATTCAGTAGGTCTGGAATGAAGTTTGAACATTTATATTCCTAACAAATTCCCAAGGATGCGAATGCTACTGGTCTTGGGACCCATGCTGTCACTTTAAGAACTGCTGCAATAGAAGTCTGTAAACAGCGGTAGGCATTCTGAGAGTGGCTGGATTAAATTTGCCCAGGGAAGGGGGTGATAATGAGAGACAGTTTCTCAGCAGTAGGCCTGAAAGGCTGGATGATCAGTGTTTGAGGTCCTTTCAGGCTAAGGAAAAGAAACCACCTGAATTAAGGCCAAGCTTGCCAAGGCTGTCTGTTCATAAGACTCACCGGGAAAGCTTGTTAAACACACTAGGAATCACCTGTATTTGCAACAAGTTCCCCAAGAGGGTCTTCTAGTGAAGAAATGAAGCCTACTCTTTGAATTGCCCTGGAGATGTGCAATTTATTTCCCATTGGGGTAGAGAGAATATCCCATTTTCAAAATATATTTGACCATTGGACCCTGTGTTCATGGAGCATTTTACAGAACTCATATTCCATGGAGCAAACTTTAGGGACTATTGTAATAGAGAAGATTGTCTTTGTTACTGATGGACAAAAGAGTATTTATTAAATTCCTAAAGGAAGATACCTGTAGAGAAATTAATTCTTATTTTCTAAATATTGCTGTTTTCTAGATAATCAAGTGACTTATGTTCTCACAGGACATAGAATAAATACTTAAGGAAAAATGACTCATCAACATGAGTAATTTTATCGAGAGTCTGGGTTTTAGTTAAAATAATACAGAGCTGATTTTGCTGTTTAGTTCCAGTAGAAATTCATGGAATTAGAAATAAATAAATGGAAACCTAGTTGAAACAGACCAAAAAAGGGTAAAATATGAAGGAAAAAATGTCAAAATGGTCTGCAATAATGGGTTGATAGTTTATTTTCATCCTTTTGAAAAAAGCTATAGCATTCTAGGATAACTGGGAAATTTTGGTCATAAGTAAAAGCCTTAAGGGAGTTTATGTCTCTGAGAACTTTACAAAGTAAAAAAGGAAGTATCTACCAACAAAAAAAGTATAGTGTGTTGAAAATGTCTGTGACCAGATCTTTGATTTCAATTACCATGCAGCTGTTGAACTGAGATGTATGCTAGACTGGGGATTTTTTTCTTTTTTAAAGCCATAGTCTAGCAAAAACAGTGGCTGACCAACCCATAATTTATTTTTAAGAATCTACCAAACACCCCCTTAGTTTATACAGACAGAATAAAGAAATGTTGAAACTTAGAGTAACACGCAAAATACCTCTAGAGGTCAAAGATCTCTCACCAAATGTTCCAATAGTTTTTTTTTTTTTATTTTTGTTTTATGTATTCTATCTAAATACTGAGAGCACTTGGTTTTTAAAATTAACAATAGGAAGCCACAACTAAAAATTCACAATGATAGAGAATAATTATTGGTTGGAAGAATTTTTTCAATAACTGGAAATATGAGCGTTTAACTGAGGAACTAGGAAAGTAAAGAGACAAAATGAATCAGCCATTCGCTCACTGATCCACCCACCCAACGTTTACTAAGTACTTGTAATGTGCCAAGTAATGAACCAAGTCCTGTGCTAGGGACAAAGCAATGTTCAAATTGTTTTAAGGAACATCTTAATGTCTTATAAAAAAACCAAAGTAACTATTAATTTTAACTGAAGTAATTTGGTTATAAAACACTGCCACAACCAGAGTTACTTGCCTGCTATTAACCTAATCTAAAAAGTGTTCAAAAATTTTACTCAATATTTGTTGGCTATAATAAATATCACTTGGCGAATTTTTTTTCTTTGTTGGAAATGAGTATTAATGAGTGCTAGATGTGTTTTGGACAAAATGGTAAGGTAGGAAGGCAAGGACAGGCAAGCAAGTAGCATTAGAAAAATGCAGACAACAAAATTTGAGTATAAATCTTTTTGCTTGATATTAATATAGTAAAACAAGTTAGAAACTACAAGTATAAACAAGTTCCAAAACTCGTCATTTGACCCAGGGGGAAACGTCCTAATAAACAGACCAGTCAGGCACAAATTGAGACACAGATAAGGAAGAAAGGGGGAGTGGAGCGGAAATGTTTTATGAAAGTACAGCAGCAAACAGTGTTCATAAAGGAGTCATTTCCTGCCCTGTTGCCACCTCCACTCCCTTTTACTAAGCATGACAATGACTAAGGCCTATTCAAAAGGGTGACTTGAAGAAAAGAAAAAGCATGACTAATTTCAGAAAGAAGAGTTTACGTATGGGTGGAGAACAATTTTGTTCCTTCTGAATGCTAGATTTCAAAGTGTTTGTCCAGTTTGAAATTTAGCACTGAAAGGATTGTGAGGTCTCAAACTCTGACTGAGATTGACAGGTTCCACCAACGTGATGATTCAAAAGGCATCGCGTAGCATTTCCTTTCCTTCATTGTTCAGTTAAGAATGGAGCACACCAATGTGTGTCCCTCAGTTGGACTGTACTATCTTCAATAGAGAACTGATGAAAAATGTGTATAAAATTACTTCAAGTCTACAAATTATAAAGATCTTACCCAAGGAGAAACAGTTTTTATGAAAGTGCTTTATCACCCTGTTTACCCATCACCTAAGTGAATCTAAGGAAAAGTTTCAAATACACTAGTGGTTTAGTGGATTTTTACCTTGTTGCTTTCCCCACTGTTTTTATCATCCTTTACTCCATGGACAGCCCTGACCCTGCTAGGTAACTATACTCTGGGAAATTGGAGATACCAATTCTGAGAAAAAAATCATAAATGAAGGCAGATACTAAAGGCAATAGATAGTAATACTATTATACAAGGGCTGTCCAGAAAGTGTATTCAGCCATGTAGCATGAAAAATAGATGGATTTATTGGCTGGATTTTTTCCAGACAGCCCTTGTAAAGAAAAAAAATAGTCTGCATAGATGGGGCCCCCATTTTCTGTGAATAAGGAAAAGTCTATAAATATATAGACAGTCTCTAGATTAAGATAGACAATGACATAAATCATGAGACAAATCAGAATATGCCAACCTATTGTTTTTATTTTCATGGAAACATTCTCAAAAATCCCTTGAATTTCTTATGCTGAGTTGTAGATTTCTTTGTTGTTTCTTAATTAAAACATACATTTACATATTTCTTTCATTTAATTACCTTGAGCTCAGTCCATGCACAGTGAGGTATGATGAAAATATATTACATTGTTTCTACCCTTAAGTGACCTGAGAGCTACATGAAGATGCTAAAGGAGAAAGTAGTCACGACTGATAAACACAGAAAATGGCTGATGAGAACTTGCATGGGTTATGCTTTAGACTTAACAGAATCTGAGTATCAAAGCCTATTGGCGTTAAAGAGGAACCCTGCATAAAAGAAATGCAACTTCAAGGCCTTGAAGACACACTGGATCAGCTTAAACAAAGGACTCAGCTCTCCAAAGCTATTAATTCTGGTGCAAGAGGCATGATATCCATAGAAGGAAGCCCTATCCCATCTGTGTCCCCACTCATTTTTGTCCTCTCTGCACCAAGCATGTCCCCTAGTGCATCTTTTCTGCTTGTTGTTCTCATCACCCTGATAGCCATAGATGTTCCTTAATTGGTTTATTTTTAAATATCATGTCATTAGAAAGGCCTTCCATGATCATACAAAAATAATCAGCCTCCTTCGCTTCTTGTTATGGTATTTATGTCTGTATGTCCCCAGTAGTCTGAAAGCTCTATGAGGGCAGATTCTTCTTTCTTTTCTAAAAATTGCTGTAACCACGGTCCCCTAGAATAGTGCCAGGCACATATGAGGCATTCAATGAATATTTGGGGAGGAAGGGAGGAAGGGAGGGAGGGAGGAAGGGAAGGAAAGGGAAAGGGGGAGGGAGGGAGGAAATAAGAGCAAAGTGTGGACCAATTTCAAGAGGACCTTGAAAGCTCCAAGTGTTTCAATTATAAAGTCAAAGCCATTAGATGTATTGTATTGTCTAGTAAGTAATTCAAAGTGGACTTATTAATAAACTTAGAAATTTCTTGCCTATGAATTCCTTGCCAGGTAATATTAGCATCTAGCCTTTCATTCTCTTAAATATTTATCAGTAGCTTAAATTTTGACAAAAGCCATGGTTTTCTTTGACACAGCAGGGACCATGTTCATATCCTAACCTGTCAATGGAAAAAAATAGAACAGGAAATATAGTTGAAAAAGTGAAAGATTATCATGGCAACCACAAATGTTAAGTAGTGGCAATTGCTGTGCTACTTTTGCTTGGCTAAGGAACTCAAAGATACTGCCCCAAGCCATTTTCAGCTGGAATTTTAGGATTATGTACACACGTATCCAAACCCAGCCTGACGTTAAGCATAAGCAAAATATATCATCTGATGCTCAGAAACATTTCCTTCTCTCCAAATGAATCATTTATTGGTATTCTACCTGCTGTTTCCAAGCTCACATGAATGATTCATTAATTAGTTTAAAAAACAGATGCTTGTAATTAAATCGCAGGTTCTGTAAGATCATTAACTCATCGTCTAATGGCTGCAAAACTTGAGAAATTTCATAGTTTAAATTCATCAATTCAGGAAGAACTATAGAAAGACTTTTCTGGACAACTGTGATATTTGCTGTGTTGTTTTCCTTTCTGGTAGAAATTTCTCATCTTCTAAATTTTTGTTAGCCTAGATAGAACTTGTTTTAGTTTCTCTACCATAAACAAATTTATTATTCAGATCCACAGAAATTCTGACTCAGATGGCTAGTGGAGTGTAGCCTTGTTGCTTGTTCAGATTTCTTATTGCTTTTGGTTTTATGCCTTAGTTTATCTGTATTAATATAGAATTTCTCCAAAATAATGTAATTTATGTTGGTGAAGCAGCATTGCACTATTTGTTACACTGATCATACCACATATGTTTCAGCATATGCAAAGTTATCTTTAAGTTTTGTAGGTAACAGTGGCTTTGGACGTAGTTCTTTTACCTCCATTAATGTTTTCATCTCTGCCTTGTCCTAAGCTGAAATTGTTACTTATATTTCTACCCACTTGAATCTTAAAGTTGAAGTAAGCTGAATATATCCAATTTTCTTTTATACACATTACTTTGTCTTACATAAGGAATTAATTTATGGAGCAAGATGATGAATATTATAAAGTAAAATCAAGTTTTCTTCTTATGTCTGCCTCTGAATCCAAAATCAGAGGTGCCTGCTATAAAATCAAGTATACTTCTATCTGAAAACTTCTCTCTCCTTTAACTGCTGGGGGATTCATTCAGGGCTCTCACTTGGAATACCAGTTCCAGCAAAACACTTCCTAGGGAAGGTACAAGAGACTGCACGATAGGACTCTAAGTTTAAATGTCCATAAGATGGTCTGGTTCTGCTAAATGAACTGAAGTGTTTCAGAAATGTTTGTGTTTGAATTTGAGTTTAATGTGTGAAATAAATGCCACCCTTAAATGTATTATCCTCAGTCCTCAAGGTACTGATATTGAATTAGTTCTAATTATAGCTTGCTAGAAAATAATTGTAATGAAATGGATTTTGGGGATGTAAGTGTTCAAGTACCAGCTTGCAAAAGAATATTGAATGACAGCCACCAGTGTGTTTGATATCTGTGGGCTCATTGTCGTGTGACCTTTTCTAGATGATTTATTTCACAACTCCTTCATTGCCATTCTCCAGATGAAAATTAGTAATCTGTTACTGGATTCTAGCTTTTATATTGGGATACTATTCCAGCCAGGTAGCAGCACGTTTCACTGAAACACTACAGGTTAGAGTGGTTTGGTGATGATACGAAATTGGGTCAGTATTATAATGCAATATGGAAAAAAATTAGAATGCAATAAAGAAATGTAATTACATATGACCACTTCATGCTACCCAGACTCCTCATTGCTTGTTTGGCCACAAGAGGTATTCTTTCATCTTGCCGAAAGGCAACTGTCAGGAAGTCAGCGGTGCACTTTGCTCCAGGACAGAAGTCTTGAGAAGGAAGGTAGTTTTAAACGGTGTAGTATTTCAAGACAGAAGTTAGCCCCCACAGGAAAGTGCATGTCCAGCTGAAACTGTGTTTTCAATAGGCATCTGGGCATCTGTTCGTCCTCACCTGGTTTCCAGCTGACTGTTGATCTGACACCATTTCCTGTAGACAACAGTACACACCAGCACGTGGTTAGCACCATTCTGGTACAAACTGCTGAGAGAAAAGGGAAAGGGATTGCTCGGAAAACATCTCAGCAACACTGATCATACGTCATTTTTTTCAAGTGGGGCAAGACTATCATAATAACGAATTGTTGTGTCTGGGTTTTCCCCAAAAGATCATTTATGCAGGATCCAGACAACTCAAAAATTCCCTGAGCAACTCTGATCATACATTTTATCATGCTTCAGCTTTTTGGCCGTTTTGATTCATTACCGGTTATTAATACCATTATTTAAATATGAATATTGTTCCTTCCCGTTACAAACATATATGGATTTATATAAAGGTTGATGACATATGCTTTTTTATATTAGAAAAACTGTGTGAAAACAAAATTAATCTTATGAATGCTGTTAATTATTTTAACTTTTTTATTAGGTATAAAATGTTCATAAATTTATTCTCTATATAACTTACCAAGATTTACCAGCTTGTGTAATTTTTGTAATCAAAGGAGTCTGGTTTTCTAATTAAAGTTTTGTCAAAGAAAATGAATTGTGTGGCCCTTCCTTTTCTTGGAGGCATATTATTAAAATGCCAGAAATACTGTCCAAGCTTTGTCTCCTCCTCTACATGATATGAAAAGGAAATTGTGTACAACCCACCCACCTGGATTTGGGGATATCCTCTATTCCTCTTACTGGGGGGAAACGAACCAAAAATAGGCTGGCCAGACATACTGTTTTAAACATGACAGAAAACAACGGTGCTGTCCTGTTTCAAGTGGTACACGTGGTCAGCCTGGTCTCACTGGGCTAGATTCAAGGTGCCCGTAGCCTAACCCTACGTACTGTTTGAAACAGGACAGGACCGTTGTTTTCTGTTCCATTTAATAGACAGTCAGCCTAACCAAAAACTGTTACTATGCAATTCGATATATTATAAGTTTTAACTATTCCATTCCAAGCCCCAAATAAAAAAA